>JACXGM010027750.1:0-14286 GCA_016801145.1 Umbra pygmaea | reverse complement strand
AGAGAGAGAGAGAGAGAGAGAGAGAGAGAGAGAGAGAGAGAGAGAGAGAGAGAGAGAGAGAGAGAGAGAGAGAGAGAGAGAGAGAGAGAGAGAGAGAGAGAGAGAGAGAGAGAGAGAGAGAGAGAGAGAGAGAGAGAGAGAGAGAGAGAGAGAGAGAGAGAGAGAGAGAGAGAGAGAGAGAGAGAGACAGAGACAGAGACAGAGACAGAGACAGAGACAGAGACAGAGACAGAGAGACAGAGAGACAGAGAGACAGAGAGACAGAGAGACAGAGAGACAGAGAGAAAGAGAGAAAGAGAGAAAGAGAGAGAGAATTTGCAAGAATTTTGCTAGAATTCTCTTACTTGTTGATACGTCTACAAATGATTATTAGAGAAGCCAAACTATGTAGATTAACTATGTAGGTTATCTATGTAGGTAACTATGTGGAATAACTATGTAGGTTATTTATGTGGGTTAACTATGTGGGTTAAATATGTGGGTTAACTATGTAGGTTAACTATGTAGGTAACTATGTAGGTAACTATGTGGAATAACTATGTAGGTTATTTATGTGGGTTAACTATGTGGGTTAAATATGTGGGTTAACTATGTAGGTTAACTATGTAGGTAGACTGTTCTACAATGTGTCAAGAGTAAACAGGGTTCAGTTGTGTGTTGATGAGCACTCTTGTCATTGATGAGCCCTGGGCACGTAACACCCAGTCACCAGTTGGTGGTTTGTCCCTCCTCTGACCACTGTCTGTAGGTTCTCATCACTGCTGACCATGAGCCCCCACAAGCCTTGCCATTTCAGAGATGCTCTCACCCATGCGTCTAACCATAACAATTTGGCCATTATCAAAGTCACTCAGGTCTTTACTCTCCTGCCCATTTATCCAGCGTCCAACACATTGACTACGATAACTGACTGTTCACTTACCATCTAATCTACTCAGACCTTGACATATATGCCCTTGTTACAGTAGGAGATGATCAATGTTATTTGCTTCACCTGTGAGTGGTCATAATGTTTTGCCTCCTCAGTGTATATAAAAATATGATGTGCACTGTATGTTGAAACTTTGTGTGAACTATTTAACACAACAAAAGTACAATGACTAATAACTACAAAAAATGTAAATCTACAAAATGAATATAATGTTCTAACAATAAATATTTTAGAAGACTAAAACCACCATTCAGAGAGGGAAAGATAGCATCTACATGGCTAACCTGACCTGTATCTGCACCTGCTATGCAGGGCTAGAGGTGCCAGATCTCTGGGGCTAGAGGTGCCAGATCTCTGGGGCTAGAGGTGCCAGATCTCTGGGGCTAGAGGTGCCAGATCTCTGGGGCTAGAGGTGCCAGATCTCCGGGACTGGAGGTGCCAGATCTCCGGGACTAGAGGTGCCAGATCTACGGGACTAGAGGTGCCAGATCTACGGGACTCGAGGTGCCAGATCTCCGGGACTGGAGGTGCCAGATCTCTGGGACTGGAGGTGCCAGATCTCCGGGGCTAAATGTACCAGATCTCGGTGGCTAGAGGTGCCAGATCACCGGGGCTAGAGGTGCCCTATCTACAGGGCTAGCAGTGCCTGCTCTGAGTGGCTCATGATGCTGGCTGCAAACACAAGGGTCAGGAGGCATTAGGCGCTGGAAGTCTCCATGCTCCGCTCCGGCATTTGGAACCACTCAGAACCTATCACAAATTCCTCACTTTTGGCAGCAACTCAGACTTCCTCCTTCTCTCCCTTTCTCAGTTTCTCTTCCTTCCTTCTCTCTTTTCATCAGAGCTGGCAGTAGAACTGTAGTCTGCATTCTACACTAATTAACGACCTTCAGAAGAAGACCACCTAACTGGTGAACTGGCACACCCTAAGCACACTCAGAATTGTTTCTCCCTCCTTCCTCTCCCCTAAATCCTCTCTTAACTCCCCCCACCTCCCAAGCACCTTTTAAAGTGGATCACACTGACAGGATGTCCTCTAAGAGACATGACAGACACTGAAGCTCCCCACACACACCTCTCTATGCTTTCAATTTTAACTCACCCAGTGCTGTAAATTTACCAAAGGCTGTAAAAATTAACCATGTTGTTAATAGTTACCCAGCTCTGTAAATCAACCCAGTGCTGTAAACTCCCTTGGCGTTGTTAAAGGATCAGTACACACAGAGGGACAATTAGGTGGTCTGTAGCATATTTAGAATAATTGTTTCAAAATTAGTAAAATAAATCAAACTAGACTCTCCAGCGACTGCTTGTGTCCAGATTGGGTGCCTGTAAATTCAATCGTTGGGAAAAGCTGTCTATTGGACTGGGGGAGTACGGAAAATGTCAAATTAATGTAGTCATGTTTTGTTTCACGCTGGGAAGTGTTAAATATGATTGCTTGCCATGGTTGCACTTCATTACATGAGCCATTGGATGTCTTTCAGCATTGTGCACAAGGTGTCACTATTTTCTTGTCAGCTAAATTTCTTTCGACTAGGAGTATTTGGAGCACATAACAGAAAAGCTAGAAGTATGCTGCTTGTATCGATCTTTAATCCACCGAATGGATGACAGAACAGGAGGCTGACATTTCGACACCTAACCGGTGTCTTCCTCAGAGCTCTTTTTATGGATTTTGCTGCTGTTGTTGAGCACCCCTCCTAACTTCGCTGATGCGCGAAGGCCGACCTGAACTCTACCCACTACACCAAACTCTGGGAAAGAAAACAACATTTCAGTTCGGACAATGTTTCCTGTTCTGAGCATTTTCCCACTGATGTATTTAAGCCCCTCCCATACATGTTTAAAACATTATTGTTCCAAGTGCTGTTGTGTTGGTCCGAATTAAACAGGCTAATATTAGCATACAACATATATACCCATCCACCCTCCCCACAATGCCCCTGCTTTTTTCTGCCCTCCCAATTTGTCATGTCCAAATTCCCCTTTAAAGGTGCACTGTGTAGAATTTTGCCAAGTGAAAGCAGAACTACTTTCTATTTCAGTGAAGAGCTTACAAAAGCTATAGAAAATGTACTTCGTGAAATCAGAAAAATCTGTTTAGTTATTATATCCAACACAGTGCATAGTTTGCCATTTGAACAGGATTTTTTTTCATTTAAATTTTTTTTTAACAATGTCCTTCCACAGTGTTTATCAATGGGTACTTCCTGTCCCTCTTTAACCCTTTAATGTTCTCGCTGTGAAAAAACCCAGCATGTGCTCTACCAAACTGGTGAGTCGAACATTAAAGGGTTACAATGATTTATGCATTTTGAAAATGCATTTTTGTGTTACAAACCACTGCACAGCATGTGGAATCATTCTGATATACATACACTTTTAGGATTTCTTAAATATCAGGAAATACTGTTTTTATAGCACTTGCAAAATTATCATCTTGAAAGAGAAAGCAGTTCCATTGATGAGACTAGAATTCTACACACAGCACCTTGAAGCCTTGTCAATTCGGCAACTCATTAGGGACTCATGTAAGGGATGGTCAAAGAGCATTGAGATGCTTCCTCCAAGCATATGTCACCAATTCTGATCACACTGCTCATTCAATCAGAAGCCTTAAGTCAGTACATACAGTATGTAAATACAATGCCTATGAAAAAGCATCACACCCATTTTAATTTCTTTTGTTCCAGCTTTATTTACACATTTTGACTTACAACATTCAAGTAACGTAAAAAGGCAACAGTTTGGAAACGTATAAAAAAATTATAACAGAGTTTGAGAAGTTATCAGTCCCATGATTTCATATTTCATAGAGCCACATTTTGTTTTAATGACAGCGATCAGTCTTTGTGGATGTCTCTATTAGCTTTGGGCAACTACTGTAAATTAGGGAATATTTGCCCATTCTTCCTTGTAGAATGGTTCGAGTTCAGTCAAATTACGTGGTGAGAGGCGATTGATTGCTGTCTTCAAGTCCAAGTGGAAGTGCCATACGCTTTCCACTTCTTAATAAAGCTCTGAACGGAACTCAGAGGGGTAGTTAAAGCCTTAAAAAAATGTTTGTATCCTTCTCCTAACTTGTGCCTTTCAATAACTTTGGCCCTTTTGAAAGCACATTTCCAACCATGGTGTATTCTTTGTGTTGCCATGCACTACGAGTAATGGATTCATCACGGAATAGCCGGTTTTCTTAAGTAATCTAACCACTACACTTGATGTCAGGTGGGGGGCAATTAGCATGGTGTGTGATCTGGGAAGTGAAATGTTGTACCTGAGCAAGTTTATAACGGTTACTGTAAGGGGCTGATCACTTATCCAAACCAGGTATTTCACTAATTCAATTTTACTAATTGTTCAGAATTTTTGTAAACATTATTTTCACTTTGATGTTGAGGGTTAAAATGTGTAAACACAACTGGGAAAATTGAATAAATGTTTTGTAATGTAAATAAGGATTTTTACTGGGTATTGTCACGATTAAATGTGGTGCGCTATGAATAATGACGAGACAGACGCAAAGGGTAGCAAACAAAAGGTATTTCATTCACGAAAACACACTTTAAGCAAAATCCTGCCTTGAGGGGCAAACACGGACTATATAATACACTGTACACTAAACACTAAACACTAAACACAACACCTACTTGTCACAGGAACAAAGAACACTGACCTACAGGGAAATGACTAAAACACACAAACTAAATAAGAATTAAAAACATCTGAGTACTGATTAGAGAATCCTGACAATCTATAGGCTTACTGAAACATGTGATCTGGTCATGTGAATGAAGAAGCGGGAAGATATAAAAAATACACACAGGGTAGAAACCTTAACAAGACACACTACAGGGGAGCAACACAAATGAACAAACTATATGGAAACACATAGACAACATGCACAATCCCCTTAAGGGAAACTATTCTCTATGTGCCCACCGGGTTAAATAAAGGTTCAGTAAAAAGTCACCCTGTAAACTCATAAATATATGTGGGTTCACAACCCAGTCTGAGAACACCTGTGGGAAAAGCAGAAGGCTACTGTGGGAATGAATGTGAACCAGGGCTCATTAAAACAACCCATCTCT
Organism: Umbra pygmaea; assembly: GCA_016801145.1. Classification (NCBI taxonomy): domain Eukaryota; kingdom Metazoa; phylum Chordata; class Actinopteri; order Esociformes; family Umbridae; genus Umbra; species Umbra pygmaea. The sequence continues at coordinate 9,264 of JACXGM010027750.1, read as the reverse complement.
CATACTACGGCCATTTAAAATCAGCTTCTTCTCACATCCGTGACAGGCAGGGCCCTACAGGGTCCTCCTTGTGAATAGATCCATCCGCGCTGCCATGTTTGCCCCAGTCAGACACATGTCTGTTCCCCTGCAGGACACCTCTGTTTCCCTGTACCATCCATCATCCAGGACAGATGCTGTGGCTCACCCAACAGACTCCTGGTCTCCACGGTGATGCATTACGGGACACGCACATATTAATTAGCATCACTATTTTGCCTAATCGTGAGGCGAGCCGTGCAGTCACTATTAAAGGGGACATCTGAGATGAAGAACAAGAGTGATGGAGTTTGACTTTTCCATTATGTATTTGTCCTTGTCACCATGCCGACAAGTGTCTACTAACGCACCCCATAACAAACACAGATACTTAAATGGTCCGTCTGTATTTATCTAGGGGATAAATTAAAGCTCTGGTCACTCATCCAAATGTCTGCTCCCTGCCATCCTAAACTACCAGCATCACATCTCATACAAGAACAAATTCCAAACCAGAGTTTCTTCACAAACCTGGTTCTCTCACTCAGTGGGAATGAATCTCCTTCAGCCCCACCAGCCTACAGATCCCCCCGTCTTGGAAACTTTGAGCTCCATCAAGGCATCGTGTTTGCTCTCTGTGACTCCTTCATAAAGGTAACGTTTCAGACGCCCAGACTGCAGTGGATGTACAGTAGCACTAATTCATGGCCGGTGCTGGTGTTGGCTGAGCAGCTCTGTGAAAGGGCATTGAGGGTTCGCTGAACAACCTGGACGCTGCACTCACCCAGGATTTAGTCTGATTTATTCATCAGGCGTGACCAAACCAATATTTTAATCATCGAAAAGAAACGCCAATGGAATGATCAGAATTACTTATCACCACTACATCAGTCAGAACATAAAATCAAACTTTGTAACATAAAATAGGTAGCTGCACATATTCCTTGCCAAAATACAGTGTGCTCCAGAATTACTGGCACCCCTGACTGGCAATGCACAAACAATACTGTAAAAAATATAAACAATACAATTATAGAGTAACTCAAAATACCAACATGTGAGAAATACTTTATTAATGTGTCATTATATCAATTCCTGTTCCACTAAGATATCAAAATGTGGTTACACACATGCAATATCCCTTTACCATCCAACACCATGAAGAAAACCTAAAGAACTGGCAGTTCAAAAGACAGATGGACGTAGACCTTCATAAATATGCTAATGGCTACAGAAGATCCACAAACAATTGAATATACCACTTAGCAATGTCAGGGCAATAATTATAAAATTCAAAAAATGTGGAACAGTGGAAACCTCACGGGTAGAGGACGCATATGCATTTTTCCCCCCAGGATAGATGGTGAGAGAAGAGACAAAATCCCCAAGAATCACTGTGAAAGAATGGCAGACCTTGGTGGTGTCTTGGCATCACCAGGTTTCAAAAAGCACCATCAGGGGGGGTCCGCGTGGCGTGGTGGGCTAAGTCACTGCATTGCATGACAGTGTACATCAGGGCAGCCCAACCCTGTTCCTGGAGATCTAAAATCCTGTAAGTTTTCATACAGTTGGTGAACGTAATCATCCCGCGCATGATCCGACTAAAGGCTTCCGTGTTGTGTGAACCCAGGGTGTAAATAGCCCATGTATCTATGCTATTTGCACCCAGGTGTCCCAAGTGCATATACTTAAACTAATCCCACCGCAATACATTTTGCATTGACCTTTGACTATTACATGGTAAGCACCCTATGATTTTGTATTTATGTGTAACTCTGTCTGTACTTGCACCTTTTTTGCCTTATCTTGGCCAGGTCGCCGTTTTAAATGAGAAATTGTTCTCACCGTGCCCACCTGGTTAAATAAAGGTTAAATAAATAAAAATAAAAAATACATTTACAATAAAGGAATACTCTCATCCTTAACTCTAAACTTAAACCCTGACCTAACAATAACACTAACCCCAAACTTAACTCTAAACTTAACCATTCATTGAACCAATCATAGAATCAATCGATGCAACCGTTGAGGCACGTAGCTATCAACTTTTGTATCCTTTGGCGTAGTTGATGCGTATAACTATACGTTACACATTACGTTGTTTATTTGGGTGGGTGTAAACAGCCGACTAGCTGCCGTGTTGCAATTCTCACCCGGGTGCAAATAGACACCCTGTAATATATTACACCAAGTATCAGGCAATTTTGGCTGACAATCTGGTTGCTAGAAGGACTTGGCCGTAGGTTAACTTTCCAACAAGACAATGATCCAAAACATACCTCGAGATACACACGGAAATGGTTCCGTGACAACAGAATCAATGTTGGGGCACAGATGGCTCCGTGGTTAGGGAGTCAGACTTCTACTGGGAAGGTTGCCGGTTAGATTGCCAGTTCAAATGTCATTGTGTCCTTGGGCAAGGCACTTTACTCTAAGTTGCTCCGGGGGAATGTCCCTGTATTTACTGTATGTTGCTCTGGACAAGTGTCAGCTAAATGACTAAATGTTCTGCCATGGCCATCTGTCGCCGGACCAGTCAATAACCTGTGGGGTGAGTTGAAGAGGGCAGTTGATAAGCGCGAACCCAAGAATGTGAAGGATCTTGAAAGAATCTGCATAAAGGAATGGTCCAAAATCCCTCCAAATGTGTTTCTAATCCTTGTCAAACATTACAGGAAGAGACTCCATGCTGTTATCCTTGTCAGAGGTGGTTGCACTAAGTACTGAATAAGGAGTGCCAATAATGATGGAACCTTGATTTTGGTGTAATTTCTTTTGTATTACATAATTTAATTTTTAGGTTGGTTCCATTGAAACAGAAATAAAGTAGTATTTTGAGTTTCTCTCTAATTATTTTGTTTATGTTTTTAAAGAATCATTTGTGCATTGCCAGTCAGGGGTGCCAGTCATATTGGAGCCCACTGTATAATATGGAAGGGATAACTGCTAGCCTTGTTTCCTTTTCAGAGGGCACAGGGAGAATTGGCAACAAGCCACCATAAATTCACTCTGAATAGACCCGAGGGACAGAATGGACAAGAGTGGAAAACAAAAGTGTTTGGGTGTGTGTGTGTGTGTGTGTGTGTGTGTGTGTGTGTGTGTGTGTGTGTGTGTGTGTGTGTGTGTGTGTGTGTGTGTGTGGACTAAGCATTGTTCTAGATGTGGGTTGCAAGGGGCTTCTGTTGCTTTTGGGTGCTAGGAGAACTGCTAGCCACGTGCTGCTCTCAGAGGACGCCATGAATTATTCCATTTCATTCTATTATAATCGCCATGCTTCATTAGGCCTAGACAAACGGATCGGAGAACCACTGGGCTCCAGGTGCCAAGGGACGCCTCAACTTACACCCGCAGATGCAGACAGAAAGAGGGACAGCCTGACAGAGAAAGTCCCTAACACCCCACTCCATGATAAACTAGGAAGATACACAAAAACACATTGTGCATGGATTTAAAAAAAGGGGCTGTTATGGAATAAAAAACAATAGCTCTGGCAGAAGATAATAACGAAACTTCCTGTTGATACACCCCAATGAGATGGAGTGAGGGAAACTGACGATATCCGAGACAAACGACACTACATGATTGACAGCTGCAGAATATGACAGACTGCAATCTTCAGTTGAATGAAGAGACACTTGAAAAGGACAGACTAAATACATGTACACAGATACAGTTTGTATGAAATGTCAAATAGACAGCCGTGATAATGGATATGATTGGTAAAGCTGTGAGCAGATAAAGGACCAAAACAAAGAGATACGATGAACGAAACACAGAAGCCATTTATATAATACACTCTAAAAACAAATGGTTCTTCAGGGGTTCTTTGCGGTGGTTATGGTGCTATATAGCACCACTACCATTTAAAGAACCTGTTAAGCCCAGTTTGGTTCTTCAGCGGCTTTGGGGTGGTTAAGGTGCTGTATGGTATTGGTATACCTCTTATGGTTCTACATAGCAACATTTTTAAAGATAGGTGCTATATAGCACTTAAAGTGGTTTCCCTATGATTACAAGCCAATTAACAACTTTTAGTGCTATTTAGCACCATTTGTTTTTAGAGTGTCCATTTCATATTATTTATATTAAAACCGGAAAAGAATCCTAACTTGACTACTTTTTGACAAATGTCAACCAAACCAAAGGCAATCATCACGAGACGCTCTTTGTGTCTTTACTAAGTAAAATACTTTGCAATTAGTCATTCGTGCAAATCACACAAATGTGGTGCGTGGCTCCAAATAGGGGCAAATGTACTCAAGTTGGCTTGGGTGAAGGTATTCTGGGAGATCCCTGGTTAGTATCTGAAGCTGACTAAGCCAGTGCTTCTGCACCAAGAGTATCTCCCAGTCTTTCTACTCACTACCAAATGGCCAACTTTGAACTTGAACAAGATTAACATCTCACTGAAAGCGAACAACGTAGTACAGTGATGCGGGGGTTGTGCGCCTGTGCATTTTGGCTGCCGCTCCATCCCGGTAAGGCCGTGTGCCAAGGCGGCTCTGAAACAGCGTCTCCTTGGTGTGAATGTCTTTCCTTGATGGCTTGGAGGTTACTGATACCAGGACGCGCTCGTGTTGCTCCTCGCCGCACGGCGCAGACATTTTCCATTCTGTCAGTGCGAGCACACAAGCTCCTTCCAAACTCAGCGCCACTTCATTAAGTGACTTCAGAGTCTTGGCAGAGGCAGTGGGAAAAGTCTATATTAACTGTGTGTGAGATCCACAGGGCGGCCAACAAAGGCCATAGTTGTTCCCCTGCTTTGGGTGCTGCCGGGGGAGGATCCTGGGACTGTAGGGGACCCCCTCAGACCTTCGCCACGGACAACGCTCAGGCCCCAAACCCCTCTCCTCAGCCGTTGGGTGGTCTGACTGACCCCAGTACTACCTCAGCGGGGAGAGTGCTACGAGCTGTGACTCAGTGGCTCAAATACCTGTTCCAGCTCGGTGCTGTGGAGAAGCGGGTGTGGAGATGAAATCGGCCTGCAGCGTCAAGCAGGCTTCCTGGTGTGATTACAGTGGCTGGGTGTATTTTACAGAAGGCCACGGCAACGTTAAGAAGCTGGCAGGTGAATGGAACCTTTCGCTCAGCTCATTTTGAGGATTTGGTCATTGAAGAGTACAGGCCTGCAGAAGCCAGAGGCCATGCAGCCTCTACTGCTATCCAGATAACATCAGTGGCATTTTACTGCTCCTGGGATGTAAGACTAAGTATACATGTAACAGACAAACAATGGAAACCCCACCAGCATCTTAAGAGTGGGCTAGACCACGTCGAGCTGACAGAACAGATTTAACGTGCCTTGGCGTAGATTCTACACATGTCTGGAACTCTACTTTAGGGATGCGACAGCATTCCACGTTGTTGTGGTTTGTTGGTAGTGGTGGAAAAAGCTGTCGCAGGCGCCACTCCGGAATCTGCCAATTGGGTTGACATCTGCAGACTAAGAACATTGCCAATTGTCAGACATCAGTATTTGTTACTGAAGCTCCAGCCAAACATGTACCAAGCGTCGCCCTGTTTTTAATGTCACTAAGAACATTTTATCCATGGTTGACATTTAATGGCCAGCTGGGCATACAGTACCCAGCATTTAAATACATGAACCTAAGCATGATGGGATGATGGGATCAAGTGTTTGAGCATTTACATGTATTAACACAAAATAACTCGGACGTAGAGACTTCAGTTTGGATCCTGAATGAAGTTTACGTTCATCACTTACCAGTTCAGCACATACTTGCCAATGAATTACGATGAGGATGTAAGCGGTTTACACTTCACAGTGATAGATATATTAGACTTACTGGCCGTAAAAAGGAGTCCCGTTGCGACATTCAAAGATACTATTATAATAAAAACAAAACATCTTCCAGCGAATACATTCTACCCTTTCAGGCATAGATAATAAATTAAGGAAGGAAAAACAAGCTAGACTAAGCTAGCTCACCATACCACATCTACACAATGGTCACCTTTTACTTGACTTCAAGGGCATTTAATGTTCTTTTTCACCACAGAAAAGCAGCATGGAGGTCAGGATTTACTGCTTGTTTGGTAAAGGTACAGTAAAAGTGAAATGAGGAGTGTTGCCGGTCGTGGTGCGTAGCAGGCCAGCCAGGGTAGCTGTTGGAGAAAAGCGATGTCTCCCGGGTCAGGAATACATCACTGTCCATAGGCTCTCAAGTCTGCAGCCCTACTTGGCATCTCTCCCTGCACAGGCACTCAGTGAACATAAACACACAGACACACACACACGTGCAGTAGAATGGAAACGCTGGCATTAAGAAGAGATGCAGCCTCTCCTTGTATACCACACAGCTTGGTGTCAGAGCGCCAAGAGAACGGGCGAAGACAGGATCTCTGACAGAAAAAACTGTTAAAGACAGGCGCTGATGTCCCCTCAAGCAGCCATCATATGTTACATGGCTTTCTGAAGACTCCACGTGACAGCTGTTCTTTGCCATGACCCCCCCAATCGAGTGGATTTATTTGTTCTAATTAACCAAGGTTGGGCCCAAATGCCTTCCCTAATTAAGCTATTCGTCTTGCCGTGTCAAGACAAAAAGGCAAGGCCAATTACTCTCAGGAAGCCTACTAATCCACCCAATGCAGGAAGGTGAGAGGTCTCTCACAGAGGGTTAACATGGAAGCACACACGCTCACAGAGGGCCAGTGTGTGGCATTATGGGAGAGAAACAATCTGAGTTCCCTGTTCTGTTTATCCAAGCTAGCAGAGGAGTCCTTTCAATGAGCTGAATTAGCTCCGGCCAGCTCACGTCGGCTCCAGCTTCTGTTTATGTAGACATTGTGGACGAATTTCAAGCCCATAGCCGTGCAGTACTGGGCTTTTTTCCCCCCGTGGAAATGTATACATAACCGGGCTGCAGACCTGAGCACTCACCATCCACCCAAACGACCATTCCTCCCACACTTCCAGGTAACCCACAGGACACCCTCATCCTAAACCCATATTGGTTTACCTTCCAATGTAAACTTTCAGACAGGGGTCAAGGGGACTTTAGTAGGCCACGTAGGTTCAACTTCAAAGCGGGTAAATGGGGCTAGACTTTCGGAGACCTAAATTTTGTCTTATTAACTTTCCGCTAGTTAATTACACTTACAATACAGGCCACATGTTACTAGAGGCACCTTTTCCAAATAACATTCATAGTGGCATGAGAGAAAATAATCAAAAAGAGATTGACTGACAAGGATTATTAAATATTAGTAAAATGTCCCTAAGCGGTTTTTTGAAAAACAATGTAGGTACATGTGATTCACATAAATTGCTGTACCTATGAAAGTTTCTGATAATTGTTCTAAATGTTTAAAATGACTGTCTACTCTGGATAGTAAGAGACAAACCAGCAACTTAATTAGGCTTCAGTTGAAATATGCCGGACTCAGTGGTTAGAGAGTCAGACTTGTAGTGGGAAGATTGCCGGTTTGATTACTAAATGTTGTTGTGTCTTGAACAAGGCACTTTACTGTAAGTTGCTCCAGGGGGATGTCCCTGTACCTACTGTAAGTCGCACTAGATAAAAGCATCTGCTAAATGACTAAAACGTAAATGTATGTAGCATATTGGTCGAACTTTGCTGCCCCCTGGTGGTTAAAAGTAGCCCACACATGGTTGGTTGCAAGGGGAATCAAAAATAAAATTATTTGACAAATTATTTAACCACTAAGAACCAAAAGAATGTGGTTGACCTAATGAAGGGCACTCTGACCAGTATAAAAACAGAGCCCCATGACATAAAAGATCCATACCCATATTTTAGAGTACAAATTATAATCTTTCCTGAATACAGATCTTTCTTTCAACACAAAACCCAGTTCTGACAGAAAAGGCCATGTGAGATTAAACAACTTTATTGAATAAACAGTAACATAACACAACAAACTTGTAACACACACCCAACTTGTTAAACGAACCCAATATTCTATTTTCATTTACCAATGCTAATAGCTTTTTTTCAGCCACTTTTGCAAATAGGCTATATGTAGTATATACTGGCTGGGGACATGGCATTTTAGAGTGCTTGCACCACATTCAGATTATTATTTTAAAGTTAATAAACCCTGAGGGCATAAACCTTGTTTTACGTAGTGGAGAAGGATTTCATTTAGTAAGAAAGCTTAAAAAAAATAAGTATCAACCCATTTTTTCACAACTTATTCTTGATTATATCATGGGGACACAAATGGCACCATTTGCTAAGAATGACCCATCTACTAAAGTTATATCTTCTTAATTACGGCCCTAATGTGGTATATTTTGTTTATTTGCAATTCTTGTTGTACCCATTGCATGTTTCAACAACCATCTCTTATCATTTGTATGTTTTTTGCCTTTCTCAGTATTGATAGATGACAAATGGATTTTACATGCCTGTTGCCTCAATTCTTTTTATACCACAGTGTAACAGGTTGCCATAGAGCTAAAATACTTCCTAAAACTGCACTCTGTACTTTTCCATTAATTTGTCCTATCAGCACAGATTTTACATACTACAGTGTTTTTAATTACGATTTATACATATGGTTTTACTGAACACAGGAATAATACAGGGACAATATAACCAATTTCAGAAAATACTGATGGTTATTTTGTCCATAATATGCATTAGTTGCGAGTTCAAAATTGAGAAATTTTGATTTTGCTATTCTACTCTTGTCTACATGTTGTATTATTTAAGTGGACATTTTCCATCCCTGGATACATTATTCTAGTTCCTAACGTTTACTAGTCCTTAAAAATGTTGTATTTTCTTTTAGTTTTCAAAGGTTACATGGTGCAGAGTTAAGACTGAAAAAAACAGGAATTCAAAAAGTAGAATTCTAATGCAGATTTTAAATTGTTTGGAATTATTATGTAAGAATTTTCATAGGTGTTTATAATTCTTACATTCTTAAATGTATCTATTAGGAAAAAATACTTTAGCTGTTATAAAATAAAACATTTTCTGGGATATCTTATTAGTAGAAGATATAATAATGTATTTCTATTTTTTGGAAAGGGGCATTTTTTAATAATTTTTTTATTGACAGGACCGGAGGAAACAGAAGCCTGGGAGACAGGTAGGGGGAGACAGAAAGAAGGGGCACAGACACGTAGGGGGAGACAGAGAGGAAGGGCACAGCGAGGTAGGGGGAGCCAGAGAGGAAGGGCACAGACAGGTAGGGGGAGACAGAGAGGAAGGGCACAGACAGGTAGGGGGAGCCAGAGAGGAAGGGCACAGA
>JACXGM010027748.1:0-14221 GCA_016801145.1 Umbra pygmaea | reverse complement strand
CCAGCTGGGAGGAGGCCTCGGGGAAGACCCAGGACTAGGTGGCGAGATTATATCTCCAACCTGGCCTGGGAACGCCTCGGGATCCCCCAGTCGGAGCTGGTTAATGTGGCTCGGGAAAAGGACGTTTGGGGTCCCCTGCTGGAGCTGCTGCCCCCGCGACCCGATCACGGATAAGCGGATGAAAATGGATGGATGGATCAATTAAATAAAATTCATACTTTAATTCCTGGGAATGATATTAAATAAAAGTATACCAACGGTGACCTTACTGCTGATCTGGTGTGGTGATCCTGTCCTGTGGCCTCGGATCCATCTCGTGGCACGATGGTGCTCTGAACTGCATCCGGCCAGTGGCGACTGTGGCTTTCAGTGGGACTGTGGCTTTCAGTGGGACTGTGGTTTTCAGTGGGACTAGAAGGACAGGTGCTGCACCCTGCTTCTGGAGCTGCTCTGGAACAAATGTGTCTCTCTCCGGCTTCTGGAGTGACACATGGGGCATGTTGGCTGCTTCACATGACCAGCCCTAGCCCCCTATACCCCCGCTAAAATGACCTCAGGGAATCAGGGGCATCCCAGAGAAGTGGGAGGTCAATGGTGGCTGGGCCTGAAGAAGCTGGGCCACCAGAGGCAGGTCTGGTGAAGTTGGGGTCATTGGAGGCCTGGAACGAACTGTCTTAACAGGGGCCACGAGTAAAGCTGAATTTACTGGGGCCTGGAGCAGAGCTGGCTAAACAGGGGCCTGAAGCGGAGCTGGATTTATCGGGGGACTGATAGCATCAAAATCGCTATTTTTAAAACACTAAGAAGGCCCAACACAACATGAAACTTAACTCGAAGTATCACCAGGGGCTGTACACATGAACTCAAGCATTGAGAACATTGTTCTGTACACAGAGTTTACTGAAAAAAAAGGTTTTGTACAACTCACCTTAGCAGTTTGTGTTTCTGGTTGCTCCCATTTTGCCAGATGTTGAATAGACATCTTTCAAATTATTTTGGTCGGGGGATAAAAGCACCTAGCCTGGCTCCGCCCTCCTATGTACTTCATTTTCCTTCAGTACTCCGTCTGGGTTTTCGGCATACTCCCTGGTTTTCTCCGAACAATTCTTTACTGGTCCAATCAGCGAACAGAGGGAGTGGCTGAGAACGATGAGGTTGATGTCCTGCACTAGTTTGAGTGTAGTACGTCACGACCAAATGTTAGAGATTGGTTATGGCAGATCCAATAATTTTAAACTGCAACAGAGTACCCGCCTTCAAGAAAGTTAACACTTGTCAACGGAGAGTGGCTAGACTTAGCCTGGTTCCGCCCTCCTACGTACTTCATTTTCCTTCAGTACTCTGTCTGGGTCTGCGGCATATTCCCTGGTTTTCTTTGAACATTTTTTTACCGGTCCAATCAGCAAAAAAAGGGAGTGGCTGAGAACGATGAGGTTGATGTCCTGCACTAGTTTGTGTGTAGTACGTCATGACCAAACATTGAGATTGGTTTATTTTCGACAATTGTTTACATTTTTGGTGCAGTTAAAGTAAAAAAGCAGACCTAAATTTGTTCTTTTGGCAGGCGGAGGGCAGACAGTAAGTACAGGTGAATTATGATCAAAACATCCTTCCCCGTGAACAGTTTTGTCCCGGTGCTGTGGCCTTCAGCAACCAGCCATCTGTCAAACAAAGACAAACAAGACTGATGTATACCACATCAATCCACCTCCTAACTGGTAACAAAATAGTAACCAAAATGTACTGCACTTTACGCTCTGCTCATCTCCCCACATCTAGTTAGCATAATACCGGTATATAATAGAAAAATTCAAGAGGCAGTCTGTGACTTTTGCAATAAAACACAAAAGTTGTATTCCTAACATTTTGGCCTGGATGTGTAATATATGTTTATATAAAGTTCTCCAGAGCCAGAAAGGGCAAGGTGCTGAATGTGTGTGAGCCCCATTGTGACAAGACGTAGCCTTGTGCGACATTGGATCGGAAAGACAAAAGAGCCTGTCCGTTATGCAGAGAGGAGAAAGAGTGCCAACATTTTACTTTTCTTTGGATGTAATTGTTCATGTTCTCTTGTTTGTGAATAAAGTGCTTTTGGGCTGTGCTTTTACCTGCTTATATACTTACACTGATCATTCATATCCTTTTATCTAACATGCTCGCAAGCCATTGTATGCTATTTTATCTCAAATGTTCAAAGATTGAGTGCATTCTATCCTCTTTTTGCTTCATGAGATACAAAGGGATTCAATAAACGAAGTGAGGCTGAATGAAAGCTCTCAGCAATGAATCTATAAAAAAATCAAATAACACCCACTGGGTACATCAGTTTACATGTCAGTGAGGATAAACACTTTATCTCTTTATCTGAGACAAGAGTATTTATGCCATTCTTAATTCACAGCATTATATTACCTATCAGTCAAGTGACATCTTCAGATATTTTTCTTGTCTGATACCTTGATGACTATGGACACTTGCTACAATATCAAGAAGAGAGAGACGTCTGTGCTCCCAGACCTTTGATCATACCTCCAATATGACTCTTCCTGAGTTAAGAGTCATCTTAATTTGATCATTTAATGTTCCTCTCATGTGACGACCTCCTGGGGACAGTATGTTATTATAACTAGTTCCCGATTGCTATGATTCATACAGTACATCCTGTTCCTTATTATTCCCCCTAACTCTACTGATTACTCTTGTCATTTGAGTCTGCCGAACAATTCTATAAATGCTCTCCTTCAGTATTACACAAACAATAGAGCATTTCTATAGATAAGCACTATTGCATGTGTTTGATTAGGGGGCGTGTGTGTGCATAAAGTCAAACACTATGGTGACATCATCTCCATGTTCTCCCTTAGGATTTTGATTATAACAGTTTGTAACAGGTAGGACATTAGGACCCTGTAGCTTACAACAGACTGATTGGGGAGGGGATATAAGGGAATGGGATCCCATGAGATTTCTGAATCATGTTTGTCAGGAAGTGACTTGTGGACTTGTGGCCGACGTTGAGCCTATGCAGAGAAGTAAGACATACCTGTTTGTAACAGAACCTAGAAAACCCCCCAATAAATTTTGGGGGGACTATCCGGGTTTCTGGAAGGCCAGTTATCCATCTGGAAAGGCCTCTACAACACCATTTGCGAGCATTAACAGCCCTATTTTCTGAGGAGCAGCCAGGGCAAGCGGCATAAGCTCCATCAGGGAGTTGGCTAGAGGCATGCCCCAACTCCACTCTAGTTGCCAGCCACCCTAGCCAATTAGTCTCCCTAAACACCAGTCCCGCAACCTAGGAAGTTGGGTCTGACGTGTGGGACCCTCCTCTGCCTGTTTCAAAGAGACCAGAAACCTCCCAGCAGGCACCCTGGTGAACTTATGTCCCCTTTGCCATCCTAGTGATATCGGCTCCACTCCTCTCCCTTGGGCCAGCAACGGAGTCCTCCGGGGTTAAGCCTGTAGTGACCTCCACCATATCAGACCCTGTAGCTTCAAAGTCCGTGAGGAAGAGAGGACCCTGCCAGAGGCCCCGACTATGGGACCCGTGGCAGGGGACCACCAAGCTGCACCTCTACCAGGGGACCAGAACCCTGTATCCGGGGAGGTGGTGGAGCCCCGCCCCCCATTCCTAGCACAGTGATGGCCCTCTCTGATCTGGATATCACTGCATCTTTGTTTTTTGACCAGTTTCTGCAAATAAGTGCTCTAAATGTTTAAGGTCTAGTCCAGTGAGGGCTGGCGTTAACGCCACACTAAGACAAGGACTCCTTATATTGATTAGTTTCTTTCACTGTAATTGTGTTCTCCTCATACATATGCAAATGCTTTGCATTGTTATTATCATTTTTGTTTTCTATGTAATGACTCTATAAGCTCAAGTGACACCTCTCTCCAGTTTGGCCATAGGGTTTAGGTTAGGTTAGGCTAGTATCTTGTAGATCTGATTATTAATGACGTTCAGGCATAGTCGATTAGCTAGATTAGTTGTCATTGTATAAATGCTGGCCAAACTAGACAGAGTTGTCGGGCATTGTTTTCTGTTTTGTGTTATCACTGTTATGATATTGGGATTAATGTGTTCTCTTGACGATCAGTTGATGGATTTTCTCTACTTTGTGTCTTTGCCACGTATCTTGCATTGTAAACTATGCTATGAATATATTTATCTGTGTATGCCTACTGATTACTAACGCATCCTCTGCTGTGGTAAAGAGCACAGAGAGTTGTCTGTAGACATTGTTTATAGATCAATATCTATCTATATATACACTCACCTAAAGGATTATTAGGAACACCTGTTCAATTTCTGCTTAATGCAATGATCTACTCAACCAATCACATGGCAGTTGCTTCAATGCATTTAGGGTGTGGTCCTGGTCAAGACAATATCCTGAACTCCAAACTGAATGTCTGAATGGGAAAGAAAGGTGATTTAAGCAATTTTGCCCGTGGCATTGTTGTTGGTGCCAGACGGGCCGGTCTGAGTATTTCACAATCTGCTCAGTTACTGGGATTTTCACGCACAACCATATCTAGGGTTTAAAAAGAATGGTGTGAAAAGGGAAAAACATCCAGTATGCGGCAGTCCTGTGGGCAAAAATGCCTTGTTGATGCTAGAGGTCAGAGGAGAATGGGCCAACTGCTTCAAGCTGATAGAAGGGCAACTTGGACTGAAATAACCACTCGTTACAACCGAGGTATGCAGCAAAGCATTTGTGAAGCCACAACACGCACAACCTTAGGTCTGTTTCATGTATTGTTTTGAGTTAGGTGACGTCATTATCCTTTCCAGGTGTATTGAGTTAGTCCTTCGTTTGTTAGTATTTATCCTTCCTGTTTCCATGTACCCCTTGTCATTCAATGTATCCCAGTGTGTAGTGTTCAGTTTTGCCCCTCGTGGCAGTCTTTGTTTTGACGACGTGTTATTGGTAATAAACAACGTTTGACCGCATCTCCTTCACGCCTGCCTCTACCGATTCATACACTCTGGAGCATTGTGACATATATATGTATACATATATACATATATACATATATACATATATACATATATATACATATACATTCCACTGTCCTATGTATGAGAGTCAGAAAACCATGGAAGTAAATATGCAATTGCCATTCCTGCTATGTCTCCCTCCTTTATCATTAAACACAAGCATGACAAAATGACAATATTTTTTGGGAGAAATGTTTTTAGTATATGGAATAAAACAAAAAAACATACACTGTTACAAATATCTGTAAAAAAACATAAAAATTACTGGTAATCTTCTGACAGTACTTTTTCTATTATTTTACAGACATTTCCTTCAAGACAATAACAGAAAATACTTTATAAACACAGCAGTTGTCCGTTACAAAGTAATATCAGCTCTTCGTGTTAACAGACATTTACTGTGTTTTTAAAGTATTTTCTGTTTTGTCTTTAAGGAAATGAAGGTAAAATAATAGAAAAATTACTGGTATATTTGTTACCAGTACTTTTTCACGGAACAATTTTTTACAGTGGACCTATCAATAGTTAAACCAGAGACATTGATGATTTTGAACCAAAAACATACCTATCAATTGTAAAACCAGAGACACTGATTTTTTGTTGTTGTTGTGATTTATCCCCATTTTTTTCCATCCCAAATCCCTCTAATCCTGCCATGTCTGCAGCACTGCAACTCCTTGGACAGATCTGTGGGAATGGCGAAGAGCGCACACATGGTTCATCCAACCTCATGATGCCAAGACGCTGATTCTTTTCGCAGTGTTCACCCAACACGGAAGCCTTTAGTCGGATCATGGATGGGATGATTACGTTCACCCAACTATACTTCCGTGATTTAACCCACAGGCACCCAATCTGGACACAAGGAGTTGCTGGAGAGTTATGTGGCAGTATGGATAATCTGACTCATCTAACGCAAATCCTGGGCAGCTCTATGCCAATTTGCACTGCCTCATGCAGGAGACCCAGGGAAAGTCAGAGAACCCATAGTCAGGCTCGAACCCGTGACAATCATGACATAGACTGTGGTGTATTGCAGCGACTTAGCTCACTATGCCTCGCGGACTGCCTGACACTGATGATTTTGCAGTGGTCTCTTAATTTTTTTCAGAGCTGTATGTGTATGCTTAAGTTAAATGTAATTGTGAGTGGTGTATACTATAGATTAACATGTATTATGCAGTGTGTTTGTCTCTGTGAAATCTTCAGTGAGTGTGTGTAATTTTCCCTCTACATCTCCTTTCATCCCAGTGGTCACTTTCTCCAGCTTTCAGGGCATGAGGACAATACAGACATTTCTAGCAAATAGTAACTATCAGGCTAAATATAGTGTCTGTGTGACATCCTCTAAACCAGGAAGTTGTTGTGTCTGTTTTCATCCCCTTGCTATTTTAATCAATGAATGGTGTGTTGAAACGTGAGAATGCTCATGACCAAATATTATTTTGGTTAAAGGAAGAGAAAACCTTAACATGGAATGTCTGTTCCTTCTAGAGTTTAAACTTAAATGTCACAGAAAGAATTAATGTCATTGGTAGAATTGATGTTATGAAAAGGATACGAATAAACTTGATTCATCGCAAAATGAACAAAATCCACTTTAGATTATAAACAATTAAGGTAAAGTCATACCAGTTTATTAAAACAATAAGTCTTTTATCCTACTGTCATTACCCCTACCCCAGACAGAGATATCAAATTCCTCGTGAATGTATTTGCCAGTTTGATAAGTATGGGTTAGTTGATTGGACATTATTATTTTCCAAAACATTAAGATATATTTTTTAGGATAATTAATAGATGACCTCTAAAACACCCAGGATAATTAATGGATGGTCTCTGAAAGACCAAAGATAATTTATAGATTATGTTTGAAACACCAAGGATAATTAATGGATGGTCCATCAAAGACCCAAGATAATTAATAGATGACATTTGAAACACCCAAGATAATTAATAGCAGTTCTTGGATCGGTGGTGTGTCTAGGTTGTGCAAGAGAATCTCAAACATTCCAGACCAGTAGCTGTCAGATTAGACCACACTGTCTAGTGAAGAAATGTGCCCTTTGCAGTTTGACATTGCTTACTTAAAGAAGAGGTATCTGGGAATGTTTTCTATAATTTGGTTTTGTAATTTCATTTCACCAGTGTGACGGGGGACATATTCCATATGAGCATTGCTACACCTCTTATTCTGGCGGAGAAGTCTGAGAGAATTTTGCATGGCATGTGTTCCATCAGGTACATAATGTTTTTGCATCTTGCATAGCAAAGAGATCCAGGAGCAAATCACCTGCCAACGCAGTACCCACCCCCACCATGCTACTGCTACTGAATATAGGGTGCAATGGGAGAGGAATTTATTCCTCAGAAAGGTAAGTTGTGAGATAGCAAGCAAATAGCTCAAGTCAAACAAATGTATGAATTTGTGGGCAGCATGCTTTGGGGTAGTCTCCTTTCAGGCCTTTTTTGTCTTTAGTAGTAGGCTTTAATAGGAACAAATGTCCACCCAGAAAATGCGCTCTGAATAAGCCAAAGATGGACTGCAAGATGAGTAAGTAAAAAAAGTAAAAATAGTTATTTATTTACTAGATTTTTTATCTTTATTATGGCCACATGATGGATATACTGTAAAAACTGAGGCGTAATAATATTTCACCTTAAGGTTTCTATAGCAATCCTGCAACGTGGTCAGTCCAGGTCTGTCCTCTGATTCACAAGCCCATCTCTGCCTGACCTGGGTGGCGGCTAAGTTTCACAGCATTGTTTTCACTCTTCCGTTCTCTGCCATATAATTTCCTGCTCAAGGCAGGAATTCCGGCTGCAGCTGTTCCCATTACTGTGAGCACACACATCCCTTTCAGTGTAGGCTCCCCACTTGTCCTTTCCTTGAGCTCAGGATGCACCCCCTCTATTCTAGCTTTGACCCCGAGGGATAGTGTGATGCAGTCAGGTGCACGTCTCCTTACCTCGGCAGAAATATTTTCCTGAAACACAAGGAAATCTTGCTGCTAAAGCAAACTAATGTCCTAATGAAGAGTCCTGACAGAGAAAACTAATGACGGGAATAGATTTGAGTACCTAAGATAATATGTTCAATTTTTTAATATAGGTAGAAAAGTTTTTTTATCAATGTAATATACAAACAGTACTCTATATGCATTGCAGAAAAAACCTTGCTGACTACACATTACAAATGGCCTTATCCATGATTTACTGCCTTTACGAAAGACATTATGATGATTATGTGTATATGTTGTCTTGTACGGTTGTGTTTATGTTGTCTCGTACTGTTGTGTATATGTTGTCTTGTACTGTTGTGTATATGTTGTCTTGTACTGTTGTGTATATGTTGTCTCGTACTGTTGTGTATATGTTGTCTCGTACTGTTGTGTATATGTTGTCTTGTACTTTTGTGTATATGTTGTCTCGTACTGTTGTGTATATGTTGTCTTGTACTGTTGTGTATATGTTGTCTTGTACTTTTGTGTATATGTTGTGTCGTATTGTTGTGTATATGTTGTCTTGTACTTTTGTGTATATGTTGTCTCGTACTGATGTGTATATGTTGTCTCGTACTATTGTGTATATGTTGTCTTATACTGTTATAATTTATTTTGTCCAGGTTGCCATTGCAAATGAGGATCAGATCTCATTCGACCTACCTGCTTAAGTAAATAAATAAAAAATAATACATTTATACAGAAAGTGATATTGTTGCCTATTGTAAATTGAATAAACTATTCCCATGCCAAATTTTATATAGCATACTTATTACATTCACTAACAATACTGCTTCAAGGTCATTGAACATCAAAGTCTCTTCATTTGACAGGAAATGCACAATTAGTACAATAACAGTACACAGTTTCTCAGTCTTATAATCACATTAAATTAATCCCAATGCTGTGGAAGAAACCTGGCTGATTAATTAAAACAGTAGCCGTGACATGTGAGACAACCTTAAGTTTACACCTTACTAAACATATATGATATCACATGCTGATACATTAAAACCGGTGGATGAACACGACTTGCAGCTGTCAAAAGATATAGTAGATCATAGCCTATTCTTCTGTGGCTACATCTAGGCGTGGGAAAGCTATTAGTATCTGGGCACTTACTGAGAACCTGATGCCCAGATGTCTGACCAATTTAAACGAAGTAGTACTAAAATGTGTGCAGACGCTGGGCTGTCATTAATCAGGCTGAAGATAAGACACAAGTCTAACCCCCGGAGAGTGCTGCCAGTCCTGTATCTGACAGAATTGTTTATTGCTTTAGGACAGTAATTGATATACAGTTCTACTTCTAAGGCTTGTCTCTGCAGCATGGTAATAGCTATTCTAACACACAATGAAAAAACTTTCTCATAGCAATAGGGTACATTGTCAGTAATTATATAAGGGAGCCCTGTAGGACTGACAGAACACAGGCTGACACCTATAGAACTAAGCATTTCACAAAGCTTTGTTTATAAAACTCATTGCATAGACAATTGGTGACACTGTGCATTCGTCACATGGTCTAAAACTAAGTTATTCTATACTTCCAGAATGAATGCATTACTCAGTAATACAGTTTCCGTTAACATTGATAACCCCCAGCACATGTTGGCTAAACTGTAGAATTATAGCACCTTTAATATTGCATAGGACATAGGCAGTCTGGACAGTGATGTAATGCCCTGAGATGAAACACTGACTCTGTCCTACTAATCCCTCAGTCCCGGTGACACCACAGACCAGATTGTGTTTTCCAAACTCTGTCCAAATCAATCACCAGATTCAAAGGAGAAGAAATAGATATGGCAACATTTTGATTCATTTCTATCTTATGAGCTTGGCCTTGTTCATATTTTTCTCAGCACACAATACACAGACACATTCTTACTCTACCTCCTCAAAATATAAGACACCAGGACATGCTACGTACACTGGCAGCAGACCAAACAGCTTCTATTTGCCACTAACACTTTGTCATAGAAGACACGCCTAACTCTCTAACCAGTAAATAGACCTGGTACCTGCTCTCCAGATCATCACAACATCGATGTTAGGCCCATGCTCAACTCTTGCAGGAACCTCCTTAAACCTTTTGTACTAGTCCCTCAAGTCAGCTGGAGCCTTCCTCCCACACAGGCCAGTTGTGCTGAATCAAGGCTTAGTTTTATACAAGTTATGTGTCATAAAGCCTAACAAATACTAAATACAATGAGCCCACTTCGAAGTCAATAATTTGTTAGTTTTTTTACATATTTAATTATTTTCATTCCAGATACATAACCTTTCAAAACTGGGCCCCTCGGTTGACTTTGGTTAAATCACTTTGGCCTAGCTATGACTAAGCGGGAGGAGGAGTGTGAGACAGACTGTAGGCCTGCTGGCTTTAGTGGATAGGCGCAGTTCTGGAGAGCTTGTTAAAAGTTTGACTCACTGGAATCCTGCGAACGTGCATGTGGGTGAAATTTTCCTGCGGCTACTCTTTAGAAAGACCTTCCCACCAGTGTTAGGAGCCTACAACTTCCTCTACGGAACACAGCTCCGTACAATACATCAATTAATACCACGGTGGATCACATTGCCAACTTCTCCGTAGGGAAATAAATCCTTATTTTAGATGATAAGCAAATACATGTTAATTATGCTAGCTCGTAGAAGGGCCGTATTGTAGCAGTGACTGTCAACACATTGGCCATTACATCAACATGAATTGCTAAGGTTTTGTTTTTGGTTTGTCATCATGTTTTACCTGATTAATCTTAGAGATTCATAATGCATGTGGGTTAGAAAATGCTAGTCTGACTAAAAACACATATTATAAATATATTTTTGTACACAACACCAGACATTGATACATTTTTTACTATCTGGAGAATTCATGTAGGAACTTGTGTTTTCTGTTTTGTGTTTACATGCACCTTCACAACCAATGATTGCCAAACCTAATTTATCACCACCACCTTGATTTGAAGACTGGATGACAAGAGTGTGAGGTCATATTTGGTGGACAGCCATGAGGAGAAAACGATGAAATCATGTGAGGTAACATGATTGTAAGGTAACCTAACTTCACCTTTTTATCCTCAAAGTCACTGAGCTCAAACCAAGTGAAGAGGATCAAAAGTTGTCGCTGCGAGTAACAGGATGGGTGGCGTGAGTTTATCCATCTGCCTCTAGCAGGCATTCAGTAGATCACAATGTCCCTGTCATCACAAGACACAGGGACACTCATAGACACATGACAGCAAGTGAGACATCACTTCTAAAGAAATGGATAGAATGGTGTCACAGGCCTTCGAATGGTTCTGGGATGAGGGCATGGACTGTACGTGACTTTCTACAAGAAAGAACTAAATGTGTACTCTGAAGTCCTTCATATCATGTGAAAGGTTATACTTGGCAAATGACCTTAGCTCTTACTAAGCACTACCAATCATTATGGCAGGTTATTGGCCCTCTGTCAAAAGCACATGTGCACAATCTGACTTCCTGTTCATTTGAACTCTGCAGGTACTGCATCCCTTCACAGTTTGACCTAGATCTCATCATCCACTATACAAAACACAAGGAGCTTAGTTATGTAGTAAAATCGCTAATTGATCCGAGTTAGCACAATATTTCAAAAGACATATTTTCAACTTCTATTCGATGTCTTTTCAGACGTCTTTTAAACGTTGTATGCTTATAGGGATTATTCTTCCTCCCTTTTCATCTCGTCATATACACTCACCTAAAGGATTATTAGGAACACCCGTTCAATTTCTCATTAATGCAATTATCTACTCAACCAATCACATGGCAGTTGCTTCAATGCATTTAGGGTGTGGTCCTGGTCAAGACAATCTCCTGAACTCCAAACTGAATGTCAGAATGGGAAAGAAAGGTGATCTAAGCAATTTTGAGCATGGCATGGTTGTTGGTGCCAGACGGGCCGGTCTGAGTATTACACAATCTGCTCAGTTACTGGGATTTTCAAGCACATCCATTTCTAGGGTTTACAAAGAATGGTGTGAAAAGGGAAAAACATCCAGTATGCGGCATTGCTGCGGGCGAAAAAGCCTTGTTGATGCTAGAGGTCAGAGGAGAATGGGCCGACTGCTTCAAGCTGATAGAAGAGCAACTTTGATTGAAATAACCACTCGTTACAACCGAGGTCTGCAACAAAGCATTTGTGAAGCTACAACACGCACATCCTTGAGGCGGATGGGCTACAACAGCAGAAGACCCAACCGGGTACCACTCATCTCCACTACAAATTGGAAAAAGAGGCTACAATTTGCAAGAGCTCACCAAAATTGGACAGTTGAAGACTGGAAAAATGTTGTCTGGTCTGATGAGTCTCAATTTCTGTTTAGACATTCAGATGGTAGAGTCAGAATTTGGCGTAAACAGAATGAGAACATGGATCCATCATGCCTTGTTACCACTGTGCAGGCTGGTGGTGGTGGTGTAATGGTGTGGAGGATGTTCTCTTGGCACAATTTAGGCCCCTTAGTGCCAATTGGGCATTGTTTAAATGCCATGGCCTACCTGAGCATTGTTTCTGACCATGTCCATCCCTTTATGACCACCATGTACCCATCCTCTGATGGCTACTTCCAGCAGGATAATGCAACATGTCACACGAATCACACGAAAGGACGAATCATTTCAAATTGGTTTCTTGAACAAGACAATGAGTTCACTGTACTCAAATGGCCCCCACACTCACCAGATCTCAACCCAATAGAGCATATTTGGGATGTGGTGGAATGGGAGCTTGGTGCCCTGGATGTGCATCCCACAAATCTACATTAACTGCAAGATGCTGTCCTATCAATATGGGCCAACATTTCTAAAGAATGCTTTCAGCACCTTGTTGAATCAATGCCACATAGAATTAAGGCAGTTCTGAAGGCGAAAGGGGGTCAAACACAGTATTAGTATGGTGTTCCTAATAATCCTTTAGGTGAGTGTATACTTAAAACAAATCCCAAGGTTGTGAGAATCATCCACAGCTATATGTTGTTTATTCATCAGTCATTCTCTGGTCTGTTATGCACATTGCACTGAACACTCCCATTATTATTCATTATCAGTAATAGATACTTAGATGTACTGTAATATTTATAAATCAAAGTGCACCATGGACGCTTTCCTGTTAACATGGAACATCCACAGTATGGTTTATATTGTTACACTACACGGTACACGTGCTTCACCAAAAACAATCCCAGCTGCCCAGCTCAAGACAGACGTCATTCTGTGTTCATATTTTATCACCTGTCAGAGGCAGCCTGGGGACAATAGCTGAGGTCATTCTACCAGATGAATGGGCTTTTTTTCCAGGGATATTTTGAACACGAAGGAAAATATGAGGGGGGAGGGAAGTGACTGGAGAGAAAAGGGGAGGACCTTACAGGTCTTGGGGGAATATTTGCAAATATTAAAAACAAAATGGATCATGTGTAAATTGTAACCATCTCATTTGCATATAATTGTAGTGTTGTTTACGATTAAATGTAATTTGTAGATCAGGCCTTCACACACAGACCTCATTTTCCATTCTTTCTAGGCAGCTGTAAAATCAAACAATGATGGGAAGCAAGCAGAGGCCTTTTCCCTGTGAACAACTGAAACAGGGCCTCTCCCTGAGGGTAGGAAACTCCTCCTACCAGGTTAGAGTTTTGTACACAGCACTACTCATCTGTTTACTTTACCAGACTGTACACTACCGCTGAGCAACAGCTGCTCTGACTAAAAACAATATGGCAACACTGGGTTGTGACATCACTCACAATCTGTTTTAGGTGTCACCAAACGAGCCAGACAGACGTGGACCTTAATGCTGTAGGGGTGGAAACTCAGCTTCTGGTGGGAGGGCTGGTTGGAGAGGAGTAGGAGATTTGCTGTAGCGAAATAGTGAAATATTTAGTGAAATAATATTTTTTTCTGGTCAAAAATCACTAAATATACATTCTGAAAATGCTCATCTGTAACTGTATTTGTCTTGACAAATGTGATAATTCAGTGGGATGTTGTCAGTGCGTGGAGATAAATAACCAGGAGACAGGCGCAGGAGAACTCTTTAGGAGTGTTTAATAATAGTTGATTCCAAAACAAAGCTTCTGCAAAAAACAGACTCAGCAATACGACGCAGATACCAACAAGAACAGACAAGGTGCAATGCCCAAACACTGTTTTTATACCCATCCCCACCCTGCTTGTAATCAAGCCA
>JACXGM010027747.1:0-14359 GCA_016801145.1 Umbra pygmaea | reverse complement strand
TCAATGCAAATTTGTGGGCGTGTTATTTAAATTACGATGGTTTTCAACCGTCTGATTTATCAACAGCCGCTCATTCGTACGCTGGAATTGGAGTGATACGAAAGTTTTGTAAATCACACGTGAGTCTCGTCGTAAGATGATTTCTGCGCTCAGATCTACACTGGTTTCTACGCACGTTTGATAAATGAGGGCCATTGATTCTACCAGTTTGGATTTGAAGATGAACACTTTCCCAAAAATAATTATTATATTATTAGTCAATTGACTATTACTTTTAAAGTTACCAAGTATTATTTTCTGAAGAGTTAATTCTAGGCCAATGTTGCAATTCTTCAGCCATTCCTGCACCTGTAACTAGAGGCCTACTACATACGGACATTACCAAAACAAGTGATCTACTGACTCTACCTCCTCGCAGCAAAATCTGCAGAGCTGAGAACATTGTATCCCCCATATATATATGTTTATATTCGTTGCCAGAATTCTTTATAATAGTTTGAATTGGAACATCCTAAGTTTTGAGTCTGGTGTTGTTGTGCATGTTAATTCAAGAAACATATGCCAGGAAATCGGTAGGTCAATAATCTCTTCCCACTTGGTACAGAGGATAATTTATTAGTCCTTAAGTAAAATTGATATATTTATCTAATTATCACTATTTTATTTAACCATTTATCATTTTTAATGCTTGGTCGACAAACAAGTTTTTTTATTTTCCCCTCCTCCACTTTCCTCTTCTATTTACTGTATGTGTTAATGCTGCAGTTATTTGATTGTATATTTGGATAGAACAATAATTTCCATATCTTTATTAACTAATTATAAGACATCACTTCTCCAATCTCATTTATAATATCATTTACAAAGATTATTCATATTTTAAACATTTTATCAAAGAATACAGTTTTTTTTCAATTACCGTAGTATATCTGAGTTAAACCACAACATTTGTTGTAATATTTGTTCTGTATGTTACGGTGGATTAAATTGAAATTGCAACCAACTTTCTACAGCCTTTTAAAAAAATCTTGAAATCCATTGTGGATTTAAGTAAGTTTTCTGTATGACCGATGCCTTTAATGAGAGGTCCAATGCTTTTACGTTCAATAATGTCTGCCCTCCGTATTCATATTCATTATATAAATAGGCTCTTTTGATTTTATTTGGCTTGCCAAAAATTTTTGCTCATATAATTTATACAGCATATCACTTGGTGTAGGCAATACCATAAGCAGATAGGTAAACTGTGATCTAACCAGAGAGTTAATCAGTGTGATCTTTCCACAAATAGACAGGTGCTGTCCTTTCCAAGGTAGCAATACCTTATCATTTCTTTTGTGCAAAATTGATTAAGCGCCATATTAACCGGATGTCTTGTTGGATTCAAATTCCTTATTCCCAAAGTCCAGGATATTCATATCTTTTATTTTTACCAGAGCTCTAGTACTGTCAGACTCATTGGAATATTAGGTAGAGTTTTTGACATATTCTATCAAACCACATTGCTAATGGGACATTTCTCTATTAGCATAAGATTTGATACCTTGTAATTTAAAAGTAAAATTATTTGCTGGAGAGTGGAAGCTAGTTAGGTCATTCATTTGTTCAACCTACTGAGCAAAGTCGTATCTCACTATCTCAAATGTGAAACGCCAACCAAAGGGTATTGGGTCTAAAAATAAACTCAGCAAAAAAATGAAAAGTCCACTCATTTTCACTGCTGTTATTTCCAACAAACTGAACATGTGTAAATATTTGTGTGAACATAAACAAGTAAGACAAACTGAAAACTTCAGACATCAATTTCACAGACATATGACTAACAGAAATTGAATAATTTGTTCCTGAACAAAGGGGGGGGGGGGGCAAAATGCCTTTGTCTCCTCAAAGCTGGAATACTGTAATGCACTCTTCATCGGGATCTCTGGCAAGAGTATCCAGAGACTACAATACATCCAGAACAGCGCTGCCAGGATCCTGATGAGGGTGCACAAACATGACATCACCCCCATCCTGAAATCTCTTCACTGGCTCCCTGTTTCACTCAGAATTGAATATAAGGTATCCCTTCTCACCCACCAGTGCCTTCACGGACATGCCCCTTTTACCTACAGGAACTCCTCATCCCCCAGACCTCCTCACGCACCCTTCGTTCTGCAACCACAAACACCCTCCAAGCCCCTAGAACCAAACTCTGTTGCATGGGTGATAGGGCCTTCTTATCAGCTGCGATGAGGCTGTGGAACGTCCTCCCTGACCACCTGAGAGCCAAACAGACTACAGATGTTTTTAAACGAAACCTAAAAACATATCTTTATATGTATTTTTTGTATTTTTTAAGTTTTCCTTTTAATTATTTAATTGACCTTGATCTTTTTTTTTATTTTTTATTATTGACTTATTTTTATTGCATTACTATATGCTCTGTAGCACTTTGATATTATTATAATATAAAGTGCAATACAAATTTAATTTATTATTATTATTATTATTAAAATCTAAAATAACAGTCAGTATCTGGTGTGGCCACCAGTTTAATTAGATGTTACCAATCTTCCACCAAGGCACATGCAAGTTCTTAGACATTTTCTGGGGGGAATGGCACTAGACCTCAGCCTCTGATCCAACAGGTCTTAGATGTACTCCAACAAGATCTGGGCTCTTTGTTGGCCAAGGCAGAACACTGACATTCATGTCTTGCAGGAAATCACACACAAAACAAGCAGTATGGCTGGAAGTATTGTCAAGCTGGAGGGTCATTTCAGGATGAGCCTGCAGAAGGTGTACCACATGAAGGAGCAAAATGTCTTCCCTGTAACACAGTCCAATGATGCTGTGACACACCGTGCCAGACCATGACAGACCCTCCACCTCCAAATTGACAACACTCCAGAGTATAGACCTCAGTGTAACGTTTAATCCTTCGATGATAAACATGAGTCCAACAACCCCTGGTCAATGACTCGTCAATTAAGGGCACTTTTTGCCAGTCCTGTCTGATCCAGCAAAGGTGGGTTTATGCCCATAGGCGACATTGTTGCCAGTGATGTCTGGTGAAGACCTGCCTTACAACAGGCTTTTAGGCCCTCAGTACATCTTCTCTCAGCCTATTGTAGACACTCTAAGCACTGATTTAGGGATTGCTCATTCCTGGTGTAATTCGGGCAGTTGTTGCCATCCTGTACCTGTCCCACAGGTGTGTGATGTTCGGATGTACCAATCCTGTGCAGGTGTTGTTACATGTGGTCTGCCACTGCAAGGATGGTCAGCTGTCCTTTCTGTCTCAACACTTAAACACTAGGCTTATGGATCAACAATAGCTTGTTGTGGTCCAATGTTTGAGGAAAACATGTCTTTTATCTCTCCATTACAGCTTAAATCTACTGTAACTTAATTTAGTTAATGCAATTGATTTGTTTGTACTGCTTGTGGAGTTAATTGAGTGTTCTTCCTTGACATCACTTTCGCTGTGTGAACACAATAACATTGCCCTTGGCTTTATATACTATACGTGCATCAAATATTCTTTTTTGTCCTGATGCTGTATGTGCTGACATTTGCATAGTTTTGTTTTTGTTTGTTATCATGTACACTACGCTCAGTTATTATTTTCCCCTAGACCTAAATATGTAACTCTTGCTTTATTCCTCTTATATTATTTCCCTCTCTCTAACTCCCTCTCTCTGAGGGCCAATTGGGGTGCCATGACATGCAAATGCAAGTGTGTGAATGTCCTAGTTTCTTATAAATAGACAATTGTGTATGATCAAGTGTATAAACAGGTCTTCTTGAGGAGAAAGTGTTTCGAAGTGCAAAAGCATTGCGTTCCATAATGCCGCTCTAATTATTCATTCTTTTATTCTGCCATTTGTCTTTTCCTGTAGTCTTGTCACTGCAGACACCCTTTGCGGTTGTTGTTTTCACATCCCAGCATGCTAGTAAACAGGAATAGGCTTTTAGCCTGAATACACCCTATCCCAATGTGGTATTTTGGTGGACAACTGGAGTCTCTAGTGTCAATCAAGTTTTTCTTACACACACACACACACACACACACACACACCTTTCATTTAGTTTCATCAAAGGCTACAGTTGGCTGACAGAGCCTTGCTGAAACCCGTAATGTGATCTATGTCAAGGATGGTTGTTTCTCTCCATTGGGTTGTGCATTAATACAAGCAGAGCTCAGACGGTATGGAGCAGTGTGCTGATCATTAGAAGGTTTCTGCTTCATAACCTCAATGATCATGCTCTTTCATGCATAAACTCCTGGTCGTGCAAATCCAACATTTTCTGTCATCTTTATCACTTTCTCCCCACACACTTTATCTTGCATTCTCCATTAAAGAGACTGAAGCTTTGTATTATGCTCTTTCTCTTTTCAGCCTTGCTCACTTACTGTCTTTCCCCTTTGTCTCTTTTTATTTGTGGGTCTGTCTACAGGCATTTTCCTTATTAGTTTGCATGAGTGGTCTGCACACTTCTGGTACTTTGACAGCATCTTGATGCACCTGAATTGTGTTAATTGATACCCTTGTTTATGTTTTGTAACATTTGTCATTGACATGTGATCCACAATGTAAATGTAACTAAACAGATAATGTAAAATGACAGTAGATAAATATGTAGATGATAGATAAAGGATTAGAGACATTAGGAAATAAACATTCCTCTTCTATCTTTCCACAGCTAGCATTGTTAGAAGCCAGCTGTGGTGTGATATGATGCCTTGCTTGGAAGACGAAGGCTGTGAGCTGTTAGTAAACCAGTCAGGATGGACCTGCACACAGCCAGGGGGCCGGGTGAAGACCACCACGGTAAGACAACACTGCCACATCAGGAAAAAAAAAAAGGGACGTTCTCCCTGGAGCAACTTGGGGTAAAGTGCCTTGCCCAAGGGCACAACGTCATTTGGCATAGCCAATTCGAACCGCCAACTTTCTGATTACAAGTCCCTATCAACTGAGCCATCTGACCCCGTATACATTTTTATAATTGGCAATTGAACTCAAAACCTGGGCATGGCAACTGTCTTTCCAAATCACAGCTCCTTTATTAGTTGCCATTGCTTTCTTCTATTTAACTATTAAACATAGCAACTAACATTCACTTCCTCATAACATTGATTATATGTGGTTCTGTGAAATATGATCAAAATCCTGTGATATTCTGCATGGCAAAAAATCTGAGTTCTCAGAATTTCCTTCCAGAAGTGTCTTGAAGGCTGACATAGTCAGTCATGCATGATCAGGCCCTCAGTGCCATGGTTCTCCATCTGAGACAGGAGGCTGGTGGGCTGTCAGTCCAGTCACTGAATAATGAAACCTGTCAACTTATGGATGGCTTTCAAAGTCCAGCGTTTTATGCACAGAAATGCTTTGTTCAGGCGCCATTGCTTTCAATAGGGCCTGTTTAAAAATTGGACAGGGGGCAAAAGGGAACTGCTAACCCTGTAAATTTGGTGTCGAATAACTCACAGTTGTCTGTTGTTTGACAGTAAAATAAAGTGTCTCTATGGTGACAGCAGACTCCATTTTGTGCCAATTGTTGCTGATGCTAGGGATTTTGCCATGCAACCACAAAGCTTTAGCAAGGATAAGAAACATGCCTTTTTTTAACTCAACTATAAGAAGACCTCCAAAGCTTTGCCAGGGCTGAGTACACATAAACTCATGAATTCATGAAGTGAGTGCATTTATATAATAATTGTGACTCAATTATATTGAACTGCTTCTTCCCTGAATATGAAGGGTATATTGTTGCGTGGGATTGTGCAAGTGACCATAAAGACCATCCAGTGAGTTGGCCTAGGGACATGGAGTTGGCATATTTTAGAACAATCCATTGGCTCTAAGGGGGCCTGTGTGACATAAGTCGCTGCATTGCAGAACAGTCTACATCATTTTTAGTCACAGGTTCAAGCCTGAGTATGGGTTCTCCAGCTTTCTTTGGACCTCCAGAACTACAACATCCTGTTCTGTTTCTGATCCAAATAATGTTAAACAGCTTGATGAGTTAGACCATCATCAACAGTCCTTCTGCTATCAAACTCCGATTCATTTTTAGATGAGCTTTTTTTAATTCTGACAGATTTGTAAAGAAATCTGATATTCAAAATATATATTCTATTATATACAAAATTATATTTTGAACAATTTTATGAATAAAGGTGGAAAATTAAAAACAGTCTGAAAAACTAAAACTTTATTTCAAGCACCCTCAGCACCCTTAGTTCCCATGGCAATTAATATAATTTATTCAGCAGGACAAATATCATGCCATTTAGTTAGGCTAAATTATGAAAATGACGCCCCAGCTGTCTGATGTTTGGAAAGCATTTAATTTATTTGTTAATACCACTGATGAATTGACTGAGAATGTAAAATGCACATTTTTTTAACAATAGAAAGGCAAATTGCATCTTATCTGCAGCATGTATGCTGTTTGACACACTTTATAGAACACATTGTTGCAGCCTGTCTAAAGGTAGCTACAAGACTTTTAACCGTTTTAATTTCCTGGAGTAAACGATTGTCTGTCCTACAAAATGTGGCAAAAAAACTTAATCTAATTTCAGTTATGCTCTCTAGGTAATGACAGTAAATTGGAAATTACAGGCAGTGCAACATCTGGTTGGATGCCAATCATTAGATTTTTTACATTGTGTTGTTATTTATACAGACACTAGTTTATATTATTTTCATTAATATTAATATTAATTTTATTAAGTGAGAATGGGCTATTAAGACAAGAAAAAATCACATATGTATAGGGCAGTTTGAATATTGAAATACACGTTGAACCAGTCTTTTCTCATACTCACTAACATCATGTGTGTACCCTACTTTGGGAATAGTTGGTTTCATCTAATCAGCACGTGGGGAGTTTGGTGTTTAAAATTTGTAACACAATGACTAGCTGAGTGCCCATCAATGGACGTCTGGGTGAGGGGAGATTAAGGTCGCTTTCACACCTGCCTGGTTTGGTTAGTTTAAAACAAACATGAAAATGGGGTCTCAGTCTGCTTCCAAGTGAAATAGAGTTTGGTTCACTTTAGGTTTGAACGCGATCCGACCTAAATACAGGAAGTAAACCAAAAAGCTGTGTATTTTATAACATTTCCACTGATGTACTGTGATCGGAACCTTGTGTTTTTGTGTATGGTAACAGTTCTCATCCTAGAACCAGGATAACGTTTTTAAATCAATAGCCTATTTTGTGTCAAATGAATTTAATTCTACAGCAATCTGGTAATAAGCAGGGTAATGCAGAGCGAGCGGGTCATCGTTTTGCCTCAGGTTTAATTAGAAATAACCTTTTTTTTTCAAAGTCTGTTCCCCGTAGGATAGTGTTTCCTCCTGTTAAAATGTTAAAATGCTATAGCACTCTCCTCTGTTAGGAGTTGGTTTAGGGAGGGGAAATACTAGTTTCATTCAATAAGATGCTCCACGACTGATTGATGGAAACACCAAAGCAAAACCAAAAACCCAGAGATTGCATGCATTTGGTGTTGTTCCATTTTTTCTGACACCATGAAGTAACGGCAAGTTTGCCTTGGACCTTTTCTATGTAATTCCATTGCTAGCCAACAGCCCGGCCATGTGATGTGTGTTGACAGTGTTTGGTGCGTTTGACAAAGTGCAGTGTGAAATCAAACCTAACCAAATGAAATAATGTTGCAACTTTACCCCCGAATCGCACCAGTCCACCAAACTATAGGTGTGAAAATGACCTAAGTAACACCTTTCTACAAAAATAATACATGCTTTGTGAGCGTGCGCACAATGCTGATAATTTTTTACACAAAACAAGATATCTGCGCGATGTATAAGGGTGCACATTAATCGCGGGTGTGTGCTTTATGCGTTAAAATACGGTATATATTTTTCCACATGTTCAGCCTTTTTTTTTTTGTTGCTCAAACTGTGTTTCTATCCCTCTTGTTGTCTTAATAGAATGCAGGTTCATATTATGCACAGCTATTATCAATAGAGCTTTGAACATTTAGAGGTAGATGTGAGACTTCTGTTCATGTGCACTGGATCTACAATAAAATTTGCCTGCTGTCTCCATTTAATGTTGTATGGATAATTGCTGTTAGGGTGGGGGAGTCAGTGTATGAGTTTCTCTGTTTTTGTTTGTATCCTTTCTTTGTCCGTTCCATATGTTTTGCCATGGCTAACAGAGCAAAAATGTTTGTTTGTTCTCTGGAAAATGATTTCCCTTACTAAATACCTTCACTAAACCTTCACTGACTGATTTTTGCAGAATACCTGAACTGCGTTATTGATCCGACTCTGGGCCGCTCCAACCCTAGAACTGTGTCCCCCTCTAAAATGTCAAAGGTCTTTTTTCAGGTTTTATGTTTCTGTACTGATCCATGATGGTTTCAGAACCCACAGGCTCGTATGTATTCTTTATTTTCACATATAGATCACTCTTTCTCCCATATTGACTACTTATTTGTTGATCACTTGCTTCTACCGACTGTAACGTCTTCTGAATATTTACCAATTGTTATATCAGATCATGGCCACCTTACGCTTGACATCATTCTTTCAACTCCTTTCCATTACCCTCCATGCTGGATATTCAATTCCCTTATTTTATTTGATGCAAGCATATGTTGCTTTATCAATACCTCTATTGATAATTTCCTGTATTCTAATCAGACAGGCTCAATCTCCCCTTGTCGCTCCTATGGGATCTAAATAAGACCCGGAAGGCTAAATTAAATGAGCTTGCTATAATGATTGCTCAATGTGTAAAAAGGAACAATGTTTATTTGCAAAATACAAGAACAACTGTTCAAGGAACAGGCACAGAAACATCCAAGACAAGGCAGGTCAGACCGGAATAGCTGATATGGCAAAGGTACAATTAGGGAAATCCACAGGCAGAATACTCCAGAAACAATGCAGAGGTCAGACCGGAATAACAACACATGAATGAATGAATGCTCAGTAATAAGACTTGTACTTACAATACCTCGCAAGGAGACTATGGATGTGTGTGGCTTATATACAGAGTGAGTGTGCGCAGGTGAACGGAATTAGGCTAATTGTGTCCGGGTATGGGAAATGTAGTTCTTTGGAGACCTGACTAGGGAAGCTGTAGTCCACAGGAAGTAGAACTGGTGACTGGGAATTGTAGTTCTGAGCAGTATAGACCAGGGAAGTGGCAGTATCCAGGGAAGGGGAACTGGGAAACGTTACACTTGCAAAAGCTATCCTGGATCTGTAGTGCCACAATGCTCATTCACCAACCCCAGAACTATATAAGCAATGCCTGAACTTGCAGTCTGAATTTCATTTATTTCCACCAAGGTTGCGGAAAGGTTACTGTTGTGTTCATGGGCTACATACTATGAACATGGTAACAGGGCCAAGCCGTCTGTTGGTGCACCACATAAATCAGTGTGCTCCCACCTGTCTGATTTGACAAACTAAAGACTCTTCTATTAAATTAGTTTCTGATCCTAAGGGGATTAATGCCAACTTCACAACTTTCTATTAATCATAATCACTTTACACATCTGAGTTCCCTTCAGACACCACCAATATGATTAAATTGGATGCTTTGGAGAGCCCCACAGTTCCAGCTTATGCTGCAGAGTGTCTTGACTCCCCACTGGGCCTTGATGATCTATGCAAAGCAACAAAGATTTTCAACAGAATTCTTTAAGAAATTTCCCATTCAGCTACACCTTTACTATTATTAATGTTTAACGAGTCACTGGATCTTGGTGTGTTGCCTCTGACCCTAACACCAGAATCAACAACACTTCTTTTCAAGGATCCCACCTTCTGAACGATCAGTGTACTGCAGGCAGAACAAACAGGCTGCTTTCAGCTTTACTTGATTAAAATCACTCTTCACACAAATGCTAATTTTACTGTACATAGACATGTCTTATACAGTATGTACAGGAAGCTTAGAATCTCATGAAGTTAGCAAACATATACCATTTACAATAGCTATGACAAGAATAAAAAGCCACATTATCATGTGACATAAGTGCATTGTAAACTAACCCGTTTGTTAATGCAACTCAGCTAATACATCCAGGTCTTACAAAAAATATGTACTTACAGTCAGCTATCTTTTTTTTAAATTACATGAATATATGTGTATCTGATTTGGCTTTCTTTGAGAGACATTTCTACAGCAGAAGTTTGTGCTCCACCAGATGCTCAACTGAACTAAACAAAATGCGTGCAGATGGACTAAACCATTTCGCGCATTAGCAATGGATGGGTGAGACTTTAGTCTTTATTGGATACAAAATGTAGTCAGTCAATCAACCAAGTTATTCAGCCAGTACACTAACTTTACTTTTCATCTGACATGCATTATTAAATTTAATTAGGAAATCAAACTTCCAAACTTTTCTATGGCCCTCTCTCCCCTTGGGCCCTGGTTCAGTATTGGTTTTACTCCTAGTCTGGGGCTATTCACATCCGGGTCGCACCGATTCACCAGAACCGCACTGACTTGATTGACAGTAAATCCATCAAATCACAACCAATCCATCTGAATTCAACCTAGGTAGACAGCCAATGAGCATGTTTGGTTGATCCTTATGAGCCACACCGTACATAAACTACAAGCATGCATAACCATGCACTTGTTTTTCGAATTTGTTCATTTTAAAGCTTTTATAAAATGCCTCCTAAAGGTCTAAAAGCTTTTTTTAAAAACGGAAAAATATCAATGTTATCAAAGCTTTGGAAGAGATTTGCAGAGAAAGTGATACATAATTGACAAATGACTCTGCAAGCTACCACAGCTTCGACTCCACAAGGAGATGTTTTTGGTAGGAAAAGATCCCCTTTTAGATCGGTGAGTAAAATAAGTTATAACTTCTACTTATCTAGTTGTTTACATTTTGTCACGTCCAGCCCGGTATGGGCTGTATAGGCTTTGTATTTCCCCTATGTGTAGGTATTATTACGTTGGTTTAGTTGGTTTTGTTATTGTCCTCATGTGTCCTCATCATTGGTACCTGCCTTGTGTGTGTTGTCATGTATACAGGTTATTTCCCAGTGTGTTATGTAATGGCTCCCCCTGGTGTCCCTTCTGTGTCTTGTAGTATGTTTATGATGTCATCAGTGTGGGCCCTAGTCACATGTTTCAGTTAACCTATAGATCACGGTGTAGTTATTCCCATGTCCAGGTGTGGTGTATCAGTCCTCATTACTTTTGGTATTTAGTTTGTGTGTTTGCTTCCCTCCCTTGTTCGTCAATGTATCCTGTTGCGTGTCATGTCCAGAGTATTGTTCCTCTTCATCTACGTTTAGCCCCTCGTGGCAGTGTTGATTTGATTATTAAGTATTTTGGTTAATAAACACCATTTTATTATTGCACCCTTCGCGCTTGTCTCTGCCTCATCCCGTGGATACGTGACACATTTTTTGTTATTATGCCGTGTGCCTTTGTATAATTCTAGATTTCTCTGACTTTTGGCCTTTGTTTACTCTGCTCATTGTTTGTTTATATGTATTGGCTTGGAAACATTTGAACAATGAACATTGGAATGCTGTGGTTTGTTTTAACATTAGATTCATTATTATTATGTATTTATTACTGTATTATTATTGTATTATTATAAGTGCACAAAATAGAGGAATTAGCATGTGATTATATAAAACCTGAGTTCAAATATGACACTGTGCCTTTGTTGGCTGCTAATTTGTCCATTTGTAACCAAATCATGTTTTTGTAATTATTTATATGAAAATAATTAATTTGGACACTTGGGAACATTTGAGCACAATCGTGAAGGACACTTGGGGTCCTCTTACAAAATTGTCAATACCTTGTTGGCTATTAACATCGTGCACACCTGTCCGTTTTCAGAAAAGTATTCGTTTACACAGACCTGTGTATATGTCGTCAAAAGCATGCCAAACGTGTAGGTGGCAGTGTAACGAAAGGCTGAAGCCCACGTTAGCCAATCAGATTTCCTAAAATTGCCAAATGAAAACGTAAACATAGGTCACACTTTTGGCGCAGGTGCAAGTTCTGGCGCATACAGTGACGTTGGCTGCCTAAACCTCAGTTCTTCTCAGTTTACATGCAAAAGTGCAAACAGAGTTTTCCAAAATCTCCACTTTGGTCGGAAAATAATTGTTTTAAGAGGCAAATTCTCTGTTTGCGTGTAAATGAAGGGAAATGTCTCCGTTTTTTTAGGATAACCGTGTACGTGTAAACAGGGTCTTAATCTCATTCGACCCCATGTATGCAGACACTGTGGCTTTCACAACACCATTGACTCGATGCAGAATTCTCTTAACAAATCTTTAACAAGTGCCAATCTTTTATGTCATATTTTGAGTCCCTCCAGAGTCTGTCTGACTAATTGTGTGCTGATGTTAGCATACTTTATTTTTAAGATTTACTTTTTTCTTTCTTTGCATATGTGTCTTGGTCTTGTGCTGTTCTGTGTGTCTTCTATGTTTTCTTCTGTTTGCTTAGCTTTTTCTCTGTGTCTGTGTTGTGTATGGGTTGGGGGTCCGAATTGGTGGTGGGGTTGAAGGGGCATAGTTTGGTGGGAGAGATGTTCTGTTCTGTTTTTATATACAGTATGCCAACCTTAAAAAAAATATAAACAAAAAAGAGTGGCAGATCAGTTAATATGCAAAGTAGCAGGGCAGTAACAATTTAATAGTTAACACTTGAGCATACTGTAACTGTCCCAATGGTTATGACCATACATTTTTACTAGTGTGTTGTTAATAAATAAAATGGTTAACTAACTGGTCTAACAGGCTTTAGTTTATCAGTAACTGTGCCTTGATAGCACATAATTACAGGAATCTTGTGCTCAATTGTCAGCCCAAAAATCACATTGAATTACGTTCTTGGGGCACTATTTTTAATTTATCTGCAGACACTAATTACTCGCTAAACGTTTATTTAGGATTAACAGCAAGCCAACTAGCAATGAACATGCGTTGTATTAAGTAGCTAAATCACACACAGTTAACAAAAGTACTTAAATTCATTAAGAGCTGCATAAAAATGAATTAGTAAATTACAAATGATAAAATCTAAAAACCTTTATTAAAGAATAAAAGACGAATAACAACCGTTGTAATAACAGTGGGGCATATTCAACTGCATTTGACCAGAGGTGGATAGTTGAGCAGCAGCGAAGCAGTGTTTAATCCAATGTCTGCGTAGGCTAATATTCAAGTGGTTACAGAGATTTCTGGTGTTGGCATTTGTAACAAATACAGTATTTTTTTGCATATTCTGCAAACAGACTCATCAAGGTTTTTAGTTTTCCATTGCCCTCTGGTTTAAAACCGAAATGTGAAATCACCGCTATCACCCAACGACCCCCACCCTACATGTTTTATAAACTGTAAGAAGCACCTCCTTAACATTTAGTTGAAAACAATTGACCTGATATATTCACCATGTTCACATGAGTTGTCTTTGCATCTCATCCATCACATTATTATACTAGGCTGTAAATGCAGTTTGAGTTGCCCTTTTTGTGTGAAGTTTTAAAACCGAAATATGCCTAAACAGCCGATTTTAACTTTTTATATCAAGATCCATATTTTCACCTCATTGGGGAAAGAAACAGACTGTTCACACTCCCCCATTTTAATGAATAGGTGTTGTTTAAACGATAGGCCGCCTTGCACCCCCACCCCCCACACTTGCCATTGAACTCCATTGAGCGGCTTCAAAGATTGGCCACTGCGCTGCATGCATGTATCTGCAAATCTCAGTTATGCTATTTTCCAAAGATATAACACAGACTGTTAGTAAAACTGTTATTTTTAATT
Source organism: Umbra pygmaea (assembly GCA_016801145.1). Taxonomy (NCBI): domain Eukaryota; kingdom Metazoa; phylum Chordata; class Actinopteri; order Esociformes; family Umbridae; genus Umbra; species Umbra pygmaea. The sequence goes on along the minus strand of JACXGM010027747.1, from coordinate 557 downwards.
AGTATTTAAACACTCCATGTGTATGATTACATTTCCAAAAAAATTGTAATAACACGGTTTTGGCGGTTATAGAGTTCCAATGACAGTGTTCATCTATAACCATTGGTCTCACGATTATTTAATAACTGTCACAACCCTAGTAATGTTAATCCTAACCTTAATCCTAACGAAATTAAATGTGCAGGTGCCACATAATAGAAGGACGAATATAGCCTAATAACAAAACGTGCAGCTGAAATGTAAAAACACCTTATATATGTTAGCATACAACATAATTCATGTTTTCAAAATAGTTTCCTGACAACATAATTTGGGAGAACTTCTGAGATATACGGGTAGGCAATTGTATTGTTGGAAAGTGTAATGAATCACTTCTCCAATGTAAAAATTAACAATGTTTATTTTGAACAGTTATCTTCCCAAGGCAAAAGCACTGACAGTATCCAAGGCAAACTCATGAACAAAACACAGCAGGGTTCAGGCCAGAATAGCAAAACACAAGAGTTATGGCTAAGGTACAAAAGGGATTATCCAAGGCAGAAATATGTCACAGGCAA
>JACXGM010027746.1:0-14358 GCA_016801145.1 Umbra pygmaea | reverse complement strand
AGAGAGAGAGAGAGAGAGAGAGAGACACTTCCATAGAGTGGGAAAGGAAGACAAAACCCACATAGGCAAACGTACAAAACCCTACACTAATGTGAAGAGGATTTATGGACGTACCAGCATGTATACAGTAGGTGCTTTTATTTACATATGTTCATATGTTCAGAGGTATTTGCAGGAATCTACAGGTGATGTGGTCCTAACACTGCTGTGGGGCTGTGATCCAGGTGACTGAATTGTGAGAACAGGAGTGAGAGACTGAAGCTGTTCTGTTACCTGATCTTCATTATGTGTTCAGAAACAGACATTTTGACACAGTCAGAGGCTGCCACGAATCACACACACTCACAGACACACACAGATAACCAGCCACTCAAAATCTACCCCACATGTCTGAATGCTGAATGGAGGTGATATTATTTGGTTGGAATAAAAAGACAACGGCAAGATATAGTGTAAAAATACCTGTTATAGTAAACATAAGGTTTTAATGATTCATATGTATTTGACTTCATTCCATATTAATTGTATTCTTCACTATTATTCTATTTTATCTGCAACTGGATTCCATCTCTGTTTCATTACTTTGTCATTTGTTTAATTGAATAAAATAATGAGCAGACAAGTGCAGATGCAATAAACTCCCAGTAAGAAGTATTTATATATTAACTCTAAGTATGAAGTTAGCTGTGTGTAAAGTTGGCTGTAATGAATTAGCCAAGCCTGAGTCACATGCGTTGTTCTGGGCCAAAAGGCTGAGAATTCAATTATGTGTCTCTCTCCGCTTCTGCCCCTGAGGTAGTTCAGTGGGGCAAAGTTGTGATTTAAACATGAGCAGTCACTTACATCTGCTTATTGTAGTAATGTGCCTGTACTGAGACCTGCTGTTTCCTGTTCCACAAATCACGCTGCGACGCCAGAAACAACTATCCTACTTTAAATCTCATAACGCTCATAAATAAATTCTAGATTATTCATAATCTCTTCATAAATACTACTTACATGTTTTTTAAGCATCTATGTCATGCTTAATATAGAGTTATGGACATGTCATTACTATGTGACATAATCATAAATGCACAATGTGACATACTGTAAGCTGACATATCCACACTCCCCAAAGATTCTATTCAACACACTTATCACCACCTGGACTGTCTTGAGTCAATATCACTCACACTTGGACTCAATCCCCTCGTTAGTATGTCATTATAACACTCTCTGTTTCCCCTTGTCTTTGTCTGTGGTTGTTGTATGCAGGGGCGTAGCAAGCTATTCAAAAGTGCGGGGGATGTGGTTTGTTTAAGTAAAATGATGCATACAATGACAGAAGGGTACAAAAGGTATAACATACAAGATATAAAAAGGCTGGCACACTTTAGGCCCCTTAGTGCCAATTGGGCATCATTTAAATGCCACTGCCTACCTGAGCATTGTTTCTGACCATGTCCATCCCTTTATGGCCACCATGTACTCATCCTCTGACGACTTCTTCCAGCAGGATAATGCACCATGTCACAAAGCTTGAATAATTTCAAATTGGTTTCTTGAACATGACAAGGAGTTCCCTGTACTAAAATGGCCCCCACAGTCACCAGATCTCAACCCAATAGAGCATCTTTGGGATGTGGTGGAACGGGAGCTTCGTGCCCTGGATGTCAGGGTGGGAAATTAACTTTTTTGTCCACCAGCCACTGTGGCTGGTAAATGCCGATTTTTTACCAGCCATTTTTTCCCAAATTGAAATACATAAAAGAAAATGCACTAGCATATTCTAAATTGCTTCAATACATTAAATTCACTATGAATACATGTGTTATTAACATAGGTAAAAAACTGAAGTGACATTTAGTGAAGATAAATCTCGAGATAAATAATTTTCAGATGATTGACAAATTGTGCTAATATGTTTGCTAATTGTATGTCCTACTACTTTTAGTCAGCTACTTTTAGATCACTTATCCAACAGTCGGCAGTTTCAACTTTAAAAAGGTGTAAAACTTTGCTGTTGTAACACTTGACATACGCCACAATATTTAGATATTTGTAAATTTATTTTCTAATAATCTGTTTGGAAAATATCTAGGATTAGTAATAAAATAATCCAAGCATTGGTTAAATGATTTACGTTTACAGTTTAGTCATTTAGCAGACAGTCTTAGCCAGAAAGACTTAGCCTATATGCTCTGTGTGCATGCTGCTTAATTTTATACGCGCGCAGGTGCCATTCTTTCCCTCTCCCTATGTTTTGTTTCATGCTCGCACCTGCCTGTTTACACTCGAATGTTACACTCGAATGCGCGAAGAGTAATATCTGCGCCAGTGAAATTATATAATTTGCTTGTGGATGTGTTTTTCCCGCTTGTGAGTTTTGACATAAATCTGATGCCATACAGAACATCTTCCCAAACACATATCAAGCTTATTTAAAAATCTCCAAAACATAAACACTCATTCAAAGTAGGCTACCTGGAAAAGGGAGATGTAATTGACCACAAACATAAGTTATTGCCTTCTCAGCATGAGTTGTCCGAAAAATCTAACACACGAAGATAGGCGGGACTTAAGGCAGAACAGCCAATCATCAGCTGGTCACACTCAAAGCCGGTGTAATGTTTGAGAGGGAGGGGGAGAGGAGGCAGTGAGCGCAGACGGCGCAGACACAGAGCGAGAAGAAAAACGGAGGAGCGACTGTAGTAAGGCGTTTGTGCCAAGCTGCGAAAAACCGGTGAAAAAGTGTGGGTGTTGAACCCTCTCACCGGGAAAAGTGTGGGTGTTAAAACACCCACATCCCCCACGGGTGCGCCATTTGGTTACCAGACAGTTCCAGCCCGACTGGACCAGCCACCATATCCTACCCGACCTGGTCAGCATCCTGGTCCTGCTTCGCTAGACTGGCTGCTTTTGGTTTCTGTTTGGCCATCATCGGCTCTGCCTCATGTACGGCCTCAGCTTGTTCCATGTCCAGTCCAATCCGGTTCCCCACTGGCCTGGCTCCCGGTCTGGGTTCTGCAGCGTTCCCGGAGGTCTCTGACGCTCCCTGCACTCTCTCTCCTGATCTCCCATTTGTGCTGGTAAGTGCACCCATTAAGGGGCATTGGATGTATTGGGAGACGCACCCTTTAGGGGGAGGGTAATGTCACGCCTCCCCATTCATGCCAGTAGTGAACATGCCACAGACGCAATACCCCTTTTCAGCATTCTCCAGATATTCTGTTCACCACCTGGACTGTCTTGTGTCATCCTCATTCACACCTGGACTCAATCCCCTTATTAGTATGTTTCCCCTTGTCCTCTTGTCTTTGTCTGTAATTATTCCATGTTGGTTCAAATTTACAGTGTTTGTTATATTGCATGCACCACTGCACATGTTGTTTGGCTTTTGTTTTACTGTTAAATGTGAATTCTTCAACATTGTGACATGGACCACTTTATTTCTTCTTTGGTGCATAGAAAACGTTCAAATCAATAAAAGGAAAGAAATTGTTAAAAATGTGTAAAATGTATTTGTCTTGACATCCAAAGGAACTCAACTTAATATACTAATTACTAATGCTACCAAATATATTTTTTGTCATATTCAATTATCAATTTTGTCAATCATAAAATTGAAAATATTTTTCAAATACGAAAGCCTCTTATGGTTTTCTTGTTTCTCGCTTTAGTAATTACATGACTTCCAAAAGATGAGTGCTTGCTACCACAAAAAGTGCCTTTAGCTGTCATTGGCTCACATTTCCCATTATGTCATACATGGATGAAATAATTTCATAGTAGCTAGCTGGTATACACTACCAGTTTCAAACATGTTGGCCGTCTGAGTACATTGTCATTACAATTAGGATTGTGTCTACAAAAACGCTACAAAAATATAGCCTGTACAAGTATATTTGTGTTTAAACCACAGCATAATTCTGCCAATATCTAGCAATATAGGCTGTGCATTATCCATGAATGTCTTTGTGAACATCTGGACCATAATTATAATGAATACTATTCCATTTTCAAGCTTAAATACGAGCTTGTTAAATAGGGTTTTTTCAGCAACAAACAAAATCAATACCTTTTGGCCTCTATTGTTTTCCAACTGATATGCAGTAACAATGTTGTTTGCCTTTACAAAATAAACTCCACAGTCTGTCCAAAGTCCAGTATTTTTTATACAGTAGCTACTGTAGCATATAGAGTGGGCTCCAAGAGTACTGGCACCCCTGATTGGCAATGCACAAACAATATTGTAAAACATATAAACAATACAATTATAGAGAAAAACACAAAATACCAACATGTGAGTAATACTGAACTATTTTAATGTGTCGATGGAACCAACCAAAATCATTTATTGATTAAATAAAAAAGCAATGTCCTCTAAATCAAGGTTTCAGAATCAATGGCACCCATAAAGATTATTGTGAATAACATCTATAGAAATTAAATTTCACTTATTTAACTTAATCTAGGTAGAAACTAGTTTGAGCCATTACATCACTTCCTGTTCCACTAGGGTATAAAAATGAGGTAACACACATGCAAAATCTCTTTGTCATCCATCACCATGAAGCAGGCACGTGCCCAGATAGACCTCAGGGGTCTCTTGCCCTCTTGGCTGGTGTTATACTGTATATATTGTTTAAATATGTTAATATTATAAGAATGTATACCGTTCACATTATCTAAAATATAACTGTCGTGTATTTATGGGCCCCCTCCACCCCTTCTAAGAAATGGTCTCCAATTTTACCGGGCGTACAGGGAAGATGAAAAAGATTCTCAAACTGGTACAATGAATTTACTATTCCTTGCTCTGTTAACAATGATTGCCACTACAAACGTGTTTTTAAAAACAAGTTACCGGCTAACTGGTTTATTTTATTGTATGGCAGAGATGGTCAGGGGAGATGTGAAACTGAGTTTAAATCCTATTAACGCCCATTGTTCGCGTATACCATAAGAATTCAACAAGTGCTCCTTCAAGGAGTGAATGGGAGTTAATATGATGCTAGCAAAAAACAGATGTAAGCATTAATTTCGTAAATGTTAAGCTTCATATATATATTTTTTCTCTAGATATCAGGTAATGAACTTGTTCTTTGTAATATTATTTCTTATTGGCATTATGACATGACATCTTTTATGAGAAAAAAATATGTCTAACCACATACCATATAGCTTTCCCGTGGAGTCAGACTTTAGAGCAGTTTGGAACAATTTACGGCACATAAACAACAGCATAGTAACCCTCATTTTGGATTAATGAAGATATAATCAACAGGGGACAATAGTGTGAATTATTTTGCTAAATTAACCTAAAAAAGATAGCTATGTAAGCTAGCTAACTTGTGAACTCTTGTTTGGTATAACATTTATAATAATTAATTTAATGTGTTTATTGTTCATCTTAATTAGCACTTTACTTGATTACTTATTTACGGGCTATTTTTGTTTTAAACAGTTATTTTGTTACCCTGATTCCTATTCACATTACGAGACGACCATTCCACTGTAAAGCTGTTTAGATGCTGAAAATGTTTACATAGAGATTGCGTGAAAGTAACGATGCTCATTGGTCCTGAACCTGTTGGTCGGGACTAGAGTGGAGCATTATACAGTCTCCATTTTTCTACCGGATTCTTATCTCCTACAGTATATACAAAAATCTCTGACTATGTTACTAGTACAGTACCTAAGTCGTTCTTTTCGTTTTTTGCAAGCGCATTACTTCTATGATCCAGTTTTACTCTGTGGAACTAGTACCTGAATCTTTCATAACGTTTTTTTTGGTGTAGGCCCTTCAGTTTCATTCTTGGATTTGCGATTGCTTGATCATTACACCGCGTTCCAAATTATTATACAAATGATATTTTACACTCCATCCAATTTTGTCCGCTTATCCGGGATCGGGTCACGAGGGCAGCAGCTCCAGCAGGGGACCCCAAACTTCCTTTTCCCGAGCCACATTAACCAGCTCCGACTGGGGAATCCTGAGGCACTCCCTGGCCAGGTTGGAGATATAATCTCGCCACCTAGTCCTGGGTCATCCCCGAGGCCTCCTCCCAGCTGGACGGGCCTGGAACACCTCCCTAGGGAGGCACCCAGGGGGCATCCTTACCAGATGCCCAAACCACCTAAACTGGCTCCTTTCGACGTAAAGGAGTAGCGGCTCTACTCTGAGATCCTCACGGATGACTGAGCTTCTCACCCTATCTCTAAGGGAGAAGCCAGCCACCCTCCTGAGGAAACCCATTTCGGCAGCTTGTACCCTGAATCTTGTTCTTTCGGTCATGACCCAGCCTTCATGACCATAGGTGAGGGTAGGAACAAAAACTGCCCGGTAGATCGAGAGCTTTGCCTTCTGGCTCAGCTCTCTTTTCATCACAACGGTGCGATATATTGAGTGTAATACCACCCCCGCTGCGCCGATTCTCAGACCAATCTTCCGCTCCATTGTCTCCTCACTCGCGAACAAGACCCCAAGGTAATTGAACTCCTTCACTTGGGGTAAGGACTCATTCCCTACCTGGTGTAGGCACTCCACCAGTTTCCTGCTGAGAACCATGGCTCAGATTTAGAGGTGCTGATCCACATCCCAGCCGCTTCACACTCGGCTGCGAACCAATCCAGTGAGTGCTGAAGGTCACAAGCCGATGATGCCATCAGGACCAGGGCCAGCCCTAGGCATAAGCAAACTAAGCAGCTGTTTGGGGCCACCAGGGGGCCCCCATTTGAGTGCACAGGTGACTCCACGTGGTAGAAGGGGGCCCCCAAATCAAATTCTGCTTAAGGCCCCGAAAAGGCTTGGGCCGGCACTGATTAGGACCACATCATCTACAAAAAGCAGCGATGAGATCCTCAGCCCACCGAACTGTAACCCATCCCCACCCCGACTATGCCTCGATATCCTGTCCATAAATACTACAAACAGGATTGGTGACAAAGCGCAGCCCTGGCGGAGAACAACACTCACCTGAAACGAGTCCGACTTTCTGCCGAGAACCCGGACACAGCTCTTGGTCATACAGAGATTGGATGGCCCTAAGAAGGGACCCCCTCACCCCATACAACCGCAGCACCTCCCACAGTATCTCCCAGGGGACCCAGTCATACGCCTTTTCCCAATCCACAAAACACATGTAGACAGGATGAGCATACTCCCATGCCCCCTCCAGAATCCTTGCGAGAGTAAATATCTGATCCATTGTTCCATGACCAGGACGGAATCCACATTGTCCCTCCTGTACCTGAGGTTCAACTATCTGCTGAACCCTCCTTTCCAGCACCTTAGAGTAGACTTTACCAGGGAGGCTGAGAAGTGTGATACCCCTGTAATTGGCACACACCCTCTGGTCCCCCTTTTTGAACAGGGGAACCACCACCCCAGTCTGCCACTCCTTTGGCACTGTCCCAGACTTCCATGCAATGTTGAAGAGGCGTGTCGGCCAAGACAGCCCCTCCACACCCAGAGCTTTCAGTATTTCTGGACGGATCTCATCAATCCCTGGGGCTTTGGCACTGTGGAGTTGTTTGACTACCTCAGTGACTTCCACCAGGGAAACTGATGACAATCCCCCATCATCCTCTAGCTCTGCCTCTAATATAGAGGGTATATTAGTTGGATTCAGGAGTTCCTCAAAGTGCTCCTTCCACCACCCTATTACCTCCTCAGTTGAGGTCAACAGAGTCCCATCCTTACTGTATACAGCTTGGATGGTTCCACGCTTCCCCCTTCTGAGGTGGCGGACGGTTATCCAGAAGCACTTTAGTGCCCACCGAAAGTCCTTCTACATGTCTTCTCTGAACTTTTCCCACACCTGCTGCTTTGCCTCTTTCACGGCATAGGCTGCAGCCCTTCTGGCCCTTCAGTACCCTGCAACTGCCTCTGGAGTCCTCCGGGACTATATATTAATATATGCTTTGCAGGATGACAGAATAGCCTCCCAGAGCTCCTGTTTTGATGCAAAATGCCTCCCACCCTCATAGAGCTTTTGCTTCTAGGATGCTCCAAAGGTTCTCAATAAGGTTGAAGTCAGGGGAGGATAAGGGCCACACCATGAGTTTCTCTCCTTTTATGCCCATAGAAGCCAATAACACAGAGGTATTCTTTGCAGCATGAGATGGAACTTTGTCATGCATGAAGATGATTTTGCTACGGAAGGCACAGTTCTTCTCTTTGCCGAGGTCATTTTCACACCTTTAGTGACCCTAAAGGGGCCTGCAATGTAATGAGAAAAGCCGCACACCATAATGGGGCCTACCAGCTCTCTCCCCATGATTTCATCCCAAAACAGGACTCTGCCACCTCCTTGCTGATGTTGCAGCCTTATTGGGACATGGCATTTTATTATTGGGACATCCACCAACCATTCACTACTCCATCCAACTGGACCATCCAGGGTTGTATGGCACTCATCAGTAAACAAGACTGTTTGTAAATTAGTCTTCATGCATTTCTGGGCCCACTGCAACTGTTTCTGCTTGTGAGCAATGGTTAGGGGTGGCCGAATAGTGGGTTTATGCACAAATGCAAGCCACCAGAGGATCCTACACTTTGAGGTTTGTGGGACTCCAGAGGCACCAGCAGCTTCAAATTACTGTTTGCTGCTTTGTAGTGGCAATTTAGCAGCTGCTCTCTTAATCCGATGAATTTGTCTGGCAGTAACCTTCTTCATTATGCCTTTATCTGCACTAATCCATCTGTGCTCCGAATTAGCCACACATCTCTTCACAGTACAAGGATCACGCTAAAGTTCTCGTGAAATATCTAATGTTTTCATACCTTGTCCAAGGCATTGCACTATTTGACGCTTTTCTGCAGCAGCGAGATCCTTTTTCTTTCCCATACTGCTTGAAACCTGTGGCCTGCTTAATAATGTGGAACATCCTTCATACCTTTATCATAGCTTACATATGGCACTGTTGGTCCTATTATAGGATATATTTCACAAGTGAAAATGATATACAGTACAAACAAATTCTCCAGGTTGAAAAGTAGCCAATGATGAAAATGTGAATATTTGTTAAAAGTGATATTCATCTGTCACTATTTACATTTTAGTCATTTAGCAAATGAACGAACCACTGTAGTAACCACTGAGCCATCTGCACCCAGGATGAGATAGTTTTAAGAGGTAATTTTAAAGGATTTTTTCATTATTTAATGGATTTTACCCCTTCATCACGCATTCATTTACACCATAATTATGATTAATACTGCTTAAACCACCACTTAAAAATCCATTGAACTAAAAGTCCGGCTCATGTTTCTGAACACGGACATGACAAAAGGGATGCGAGTGCGAAAGGACACGTCTTTTAAGATTTTGTTCCCGCCTAATGGCAATTCTTTGAAACACAGCTAAAGTAAGCTTGACAGTTAGCCTGCGATGGAGCTTGTTCAGCGGTAAGAGTTACATAGGTTACTGAGCAGGGACTCCTATGAGCCAGAGTAATGGAAATGAATTCTTAATTTCGAGAGACTTATCGAAATAGCCAGGATTTTCCTTTATTTGCCTTGATATGGAATACCCCCCTGGATGCAAGTTCATCATTTACTAGGAATTGAAGTTTCCCTTACAGGGCCAGATAATGAACGGGGAAAATGTGGCCTGGGCCCAGGGGACTCTGACCATTAGGGGCCTCTGGCTAAAAGGTACCCCAAAGACCATGGGACATCTACTGTGAATGCAAAATGTAGATGGTTTAAAGGGGTGGAAGAAAAGGGGTTTATGGACGTACAGCAGTGCCCTCTAGGTGTGGGCACTAATGAGGTCTGTTTGTTTTTGCATTTAAGGTGGTGAATCGGCTGTGGGAGTGCTCGGAGAGACAAGAGAAAGGAGGAGAGAGCATGCACACTGGAAGACAGAAATGTTATCCTGGATAATGTATCGTCAAGGGAAAGGAAAAAGGGAGGAAAAGTCCCTAACCACATTTGCAGTATAAGTGACTGTGAGGCTGAGGCTTGTCAAGGTGTTGTCGGGCATATTGTAACCCGGCTTTTTTGTGGCACTGGCGCAGTAAAGGCTTCTTTCTGGCAACTCGATCATGCAGCTCATTTTTTTTTAAGTATCATGTTGTGCTCCTTGAAACAACCAAACTGTCTTTTTCCAGAGCAACCTGTATGTCTCTTGATGTTACCTATGGGTTTTTCTTTGTACCCCTAAAACAGGGGTATTCAACTCTGGACCTCGAAGCCAGATCCACTCCACTTTTTCATTGCAACCCTCTAATCTGAGATTTATTTAGACCTGGGACACCAGGTGAGTCCAATTAATGTTGAGGTAGAACAGAAAACCAGCAGGCTCCGGACCCCGTAGGGTTAGAGTTGAATACCCCTGCCCTAAAAGATTTTCTGGCAGTTTTGGCTGAAATCTTTCTTGGTCTACCTGACTTTCGCTTGGTATCAAGAGATCCCTGGAATCTTCCACTTCTTAATAAGTGATTGAACAGTACTAACTGGCATTTGCAAGGCTTTGGATTCCTTTTTATTTCCATTTCCAAATGTATGTAGTTCCAGTATCTTATTACTCAAGTCTTTTGACAGTTCTTTTCTGCTCCCCATGGCTCAGTATCTAGCTTGCTCAGTGCATCCATGTGAGAGCTAACAAACTCATTGACTATTTCTACACAGACAATGTGGGAAATTAACCTTTAATTGCCATTTTAACCTGTGTGTGTCACCTTCTGTGTCTGTAAAAAGGCAAAACATTCAAGGGTATGTAAACGTTTGATCAGGGCCAGTTGGGTGATTTCTGATATCAGTATGGATTACAAAGGTGCCAAACAACTGTTTCAAAATACCATGGCTTCATATGATCACTATCCTTACACACTGTAACAATATTTATTTTTTCATGAAAGGTCATATTGTGAAATTGAAATTTCATAATTTTTGCCAGGGTATGCAAACTTATGAGCACAACTGTACAAACCTCATCGAGCTGATTTAGGATGAACTGGGCATTTGTGGGAACTTCTACAAAAGTGTTGGGACAAACTTTCTGAACAATATTTGATTTCAATTGAAGAAAGAAAATTATGACTTTGTGTTTGGCTGTTATCAGTGCCTTGCGAAAGTATTCGGCCCCCTTGAACTTTTCTACCATTTGCCACATTTCAGACTTCAAACATAAAGATATGAAACTGTAATTTTTTGTGAAGAATCAACAGAAAGTGGGACACTTTAACAAATAAAAAACTGAAAAATTGGGTGTGCAAATTTAATACTTTCTAGCGCCACCTTTTGCTGCGATTACAGCTGTAAGTTGCTTGGGGTATGTCTCTATCAGTTTTGCACATCGAGAGACTGAAAATTTTGCCCATGTCTTACATTTTTGAAATCTGCAAATCATCTCCTCTAGCACCAATTCAGTTAACATCTATAATATGTCTTCCCTGTTTCAATAAAGGTGAATAATAATATACAGTTATAGATTCCTCGTAACACAGTTATGTAATACCTAATCCTTTCACATTTACATTTAAATACTTTGGCAGATGTTCTTATCCAGAGAAAGAGTAGTGAGTGCATACCTATTTATATTTAATTATGTTTGATAGCTGAAAGCTAACGGACAACAGTTTTTTGTGGTTGCTTTAGGCAATCAACAGTACATTTATAAGATAGAGGCCATTTAAAGCATGTCAAGCTAACATTACATGATTCATAGAGATTTAACAGAACCAAAATACTCACATAATAACTCTGATTACAGAATAATTTTTCATGAGAAACATATAATCTTCCTTATTTTGTTGTGAGTACTTGTGAGTCTGTTTTTTATTTATTGCATTATGTCCACACACGAAAATGCACAATGCCCCGTGCGGTGCAGGTCTTCACTGATGGAGTAATGGATGGCATGTGTTCTACAGTTCAGAGGGCTTCCCAGCATGCATGAAGTTACATTAACCTCCCATCTGCTCTGTTCTCCCCTTTCACATCCGCTGTCACACTTAGGCCCTTTTTACACCACCTACATTCTCGTTCCTCTAGATAGCATTAACATATACGGTGGGGAGAACCAGTATTTGATACTCTGCCGATTTTGCAGGTTTTCATAATTACAAAGCATGTAGAGGTCTGTAATTTTCATCATAGGTACACTTCAACTGTGAGAGACGGAATCCAAAATAAAATCCAGAAAATCACATTGTATGATTTTTAAATAATGAATTTGCATTGTATTGCATTTTATTGCATGACATAAGTATTTGATATATCAGAAAAGCAGAACTCAATGTTTGGTACAGAAACCTTAGTTTGCAATTACAGAGATCATACATTTCCTGTAGTTCTTGACCAGGTTTGCACACACTGCTGCAGGGATTTTGTCCCACTCCTCCATACAGACCTTCTCCAGATCCTTCAGGTTTCGGGGCTGTTGCTGGGCTATAAAGTCTTTCAGCTCCCTCCAAATATTTTCTATTGGGTTCAGGCCTGGAGACTGGCTAGGCCAATCCAGGACCTTGAGATGCTTCTGACGGAGTCACTCCTTAGTTGCCCTGGCTGTGTGTTTTGAGTTGTTGTCATGCTGGAAGACCCAGCCACGACCCATCTTCAATGCTCTTACTGAGGGAAGGAGGTTGTTGGCCAAGATTTCTCAATACATGGGCCCATCCATCCTCCCCTCAATACGGTGCAGTCGTCCTGTCCCCTTTGCAGAAAAGCATCCCCAAAGAATGATGTTTCCACTTCCATGCTTCACGGTTGGGATGGTGTTCTTTAGATTGTACTCATCCTTCTTCTTCCTCCAAACACGGCGAGTGGAGTTTAGACCATAGAGCTTTACATTTGTCTCATTAGACCACATGACCTTCTCCCATTCCTCCTCCTCATTGGCAAACTTCAGATGGGACATGCGCTGGCTTGAGCAGGGGGACCTTGCATGCGCTGCAGAATTTAAATCCATGACGGTATAGTGTGTTAATGGTTTTCATTAAGACTGTGGTCTTAGCTCTCTTCAGGTCATTGACCAGGCCCTGCCGTGTGGTTCTACTGGCAAAATACAGTTCAAGAACCTGACAAAGATACGTTAGTCCCTCTAAGGTTCACAGCTAAGTTACCATAGCGATGTAACCTGGTAACAGGTGAACCACCATCGTGATACTGAAAACCCAGGGTTAAACCTTTAGTTTAACCTCAAATTTTGCTTCGTAGTTTAGGCCTCAGGGCTAATAAAATAATAGTAAAATAATAAAAAACACAGGCATACTCTGTGGGCTTATCTGAATCATCCAAGCAGGCATCTTCTGAGCTTATCTCAATCCTTTCTTAACTGTGCGAGGCCAGCAGTGCATCTTCCTGAGACATATGAAATATAACCTACTGTATAGCACAATGGCACAGCGCATGTTACACACACACTCTCTCCCTCTAGACAGTTGTAAATTATAGCAGTACCATGGATTAATGTTAGACATTTCTATTTGTGCTACAATGAGCAGCTTTCCCAAGCCACGCAGAAGCACACCTCGTAATATAGAGGCAGGTGATTCTAATTGAATCTGCTTATCAATTATAGATAAGAGCTTTCTAATTATTCTGGTTTGTTGAATTCTTTATAGGCGCAGAATTTAATTGTCTGGAAATAAGAAATGTCATTAGAGATTTAACTTAGGGCTCTTCACCACAGACACGTAGAAGGGGAGAATGGACACCAACATAGCCCACCTGACCTGCTTATGGCCGATAAAGATGACTATACCAGCCAGACTACCTGATTGCTCCCTGAAGCTCTAGCTGTCTTATTGTTCAGCTTGGGAGTAGTTGTCCCCTGGTCCATAATCAGCTGTTAGTCAGTGTTGGGTTGCTGGGCTGCATCACTACATATCCTGGGATTTGTTCGAATGTCAGCAGTGGACATTGAGAAAGGGACTAGAGAAATCTATAAATAAAATAATGACAATAAAACATTCCCAAGTTGTGAGAAAAACAAATGGTTTTGGCTTATTCTTCCAAACAAACATCTCCCACAACCCTTCGGCCTTGTGCCTTGTGCACTATTTAACTAATTACTGTGTTGATGTGGGAACGATGAGCTTTCTCAGTACTGCACTGATAAAGAATGGAAGCCTTGTTAGTTGGGAAACAATACTGTTATTATAGTCTAGCTAGCTTGTTAAAGAAACAATGTGTTTAGTGTTGTAGTCTAGTACCAGTCATAGGCTAGAATCTGTGTTATCATTTGGTTGACTATGGATTTATTGTTTGTTTACATGATCCAATGACTATATATTGCTTCATTTGGACAAGTTGAAAATACATAGTCACTCACAAGAAATGATATTGTCCCTACAAAAGAAAGGCTCAAATGGTGGTTGTGCCAGGCTTATGTGAACGCTGGTTGTGCCAGGCTTATGTGAATG
>JACXGM010027745.1:0-14254 GCA_016801145.1 Umbra pygmaea | reverse complement strand
ACTTACCATACTCGTGCGCACCGCCGCACCTACCACACCTACCCTGCCCCCTGCACACCGCCGCCACATGCCCCATACGCTGACAGTTAAAACACCTCAGCGGCGGTGGCACATACACCCTCACAAAAAAGCTAAGACACCCTAAGTACACCCTACTCGGCAACAGCCCACCAAAGTCCAACAACACCGTGGGACTCACCTTATCTAACCCCAGTGCCCTACTGCCCAACCGTCTCGCTCCCACCACAACCCCTCCCGACACCACCTCCCTTAACTCCTCCATAGAAATATCTTCCGGAACACCCGTGATCACCCCTCTCACCTTCACCGCACTCCCAGGCACCATACACTTCACCTTACTCCCATTCAGCACTTCCAGCTTCAGCAGCCTATCCCTCTGAGCCACGTTACCCACCACAACCAGCACCCTACCCCCACTCAAACACCTAGCATCCACCACCTTCCCAACCTGTTCCCTAATTGCCTTCGTGAGTGACACCGGGTGTAGCAGCTTCCCCGTCGGGGCCAAAAACTCCACAATCACCTTATACTCCCGCTCCCCACCACCAAGTGCCGGCCCTTCATCCTCTCCCGAACTACTCTCACCGCCCTCTTTCTTCCGTGCCCTTTTCTTTTTCCTCATAACATACCGCGTTTCCTCAAACCCCACCGCCACTCCAGCCACACTCACACTCCCATCTGTGCTCCCTTCCATGCCGACCTCACCCCCGGCACAGCCGTCGCGACCTGCCACCAACATGACATTCTCCCCAGCCTCCCTCTCCATCGCCAGTCTGTCCAGTTCAAGCAGCTCCACCATCCCCTCCACCAACTCCGCCTCAGTGGCACGCCGCATGCTGCTCCCAGTTCTTCCTGCTGCCATGTTGCTCCCGACCAGGAAGTGACCCTGTAGTCCTATACGACGGGTCCAGATCCTCCTCCTTGTCTTCGGTTGCTTTCACAGTCCGCAAAGAGGCTATGGTGTGTGTGTGGCTTAAATACTGAGTGAGTGTGAGCAGGTGAATGGAATTTGGTTGATTGAGTCCGGGTATGGGAAATGTAGTTCAGAACAGGCAAGACTGGGGAAGCTGTAGTCCACAGGAAGAAGAAGTGGGGAATGGGAATTGTAGTTCTGAGCAATACAGACCAGGGAAGTGGCAGTTTCCAGGGAAGGGGAACTGGGAAACGTTACAATTAGCTTTTTATGGCATGACATAAGTAATTGATCATCTACCAACCAGTAAGAGTTCCGGCTCTCAAAGACCTGTTCGTTTTTCTTTAAGAAGCCCTCCTGTTCTCCACTCATTACCTGTATTAACTGCACCTGTTTGAACTTGTTACCTGTATAAAAAACACATGTCCACACACTCAATCAAACAGACTCTAACCTCTACACAATGGCCAAGACCAGAGAGCTGTGTAAGGACATCAGGGATAAAATTGTAGACCTGCACAAGGCTGGGATGGGTTACAGGACAATAGGCAATTTGCTTGGTGGGAAGGCAACAACTGTTGGTGCAATTATTAAAAAATGGAAGAAGTTCAAGATGACGGTCAATCTCCCTCAGTCTGGGGCTCCATCTTACCTCGTGGGGCATCAATGATCATGAGGAAGGTGAGGGATCAGCCCAGAACTACACGGCAGGACCTGGTCAATGACTTGAAGAGAGCTGGGACCACTGTCTCAATGAATTAGTAACTGAAACTGTCTCAATGAAACCATTAGTAACACACTACGGCGTCATGGATTTAAATCCTGCAGCTCACACAAAGTCTGCAAAAATAAGTTTGCGAATGACCATCTGGATGATCCAGAGGAGGAATGGGAGAAGGTCATGTGGTCTAATGAGACAGAAGTAGAGCTTTATTGTCTAAAATCCACTCATCATGTTTGGAGGAAGAAGAAGGATGAGTACAACCCCAAGAACACCATCCCAACCATGATGCATGGAGGTGGAAACATCATTTTTTGGGGATGCTTTTCTGCAAAGGGGACAGAACAACTGTACCGTATTGAGGGGAGGATGGATGGGGCCATGTATCATAAGGGCCAACAACCTCCTTCCCTCAGTAAGAACATTGAAGATGGGTCGTGACTGGGTCTTCCAGCATGACAACGACCCAAAACACACAGCCAAAACAACTAAGGAGTGGCTCCATAAGAAGCATCTCAAGGTCCTGGAGTAGCCTAGCCAGTCTCCAGACCTGAACCCAATAGAAAATCTTTGTAGGGAGCTGAAAGTCTGTATTGCCCCATGACAGACCCAAAACCTAAAGGATCTGGAGAAGGTCTCTATGGAGGAGTGGGCCAAAATCTCTGCTGCAGTGTTTGCAAACCTGGTCAAGAACTACAGGAAACGTATGATCTCTGTAATTGCAAACAAATGTATCTGTTCCAAATATTGAATTCTGCTTTTCTGATGTATCAAATACTTATGCAAATTCATTATTTAAAAATCATACAATGTGATATTCTGGATTTTTGTTTTAGATTCCGTCTCTCACATTTGAAGTGTACCTATGAGGAAAATTAAAGACCTCTACATGCTTTGTATGTAGGAAAACCTGCAAAATCGGCAGTGTATCAAATACTTGTTCTCTCCACTGTATGTTTAATAGTTGTTTTAGGAAACTGAAGCCACATCAAGAAGGGAATTCACGCTATTCTGGCTTGAAGTGTGATGTGTTATTCCTTCTAGAAACCAGATTTAGGATATCCAAGACATAAATGTATTCACCCACAACCTGCTTTCAGAACAACTGTCAGGGAATGTGGGATTGTGAGTGTGTGCATCTGTACTTGGTTATGTGTGGCTGTGTTTCTGAAGTTTAAGTTTTATTGTCACAAGTAATAAGTGTAAAACAATAAAGGTATAAAAGTATAAATGATAAGCCATAAAGGGTGACAGGAGAGTAACAGCTTTTATATAGTTTGTAAATGTAAATATTTCCCCCAGAGTCATACTATGGTGATATGACATCAATCAAATGGTATTGAAAGATTAAGTTGCAGTTATCACTAGTGACTATATGTACCGTACATATATTTATATACAGCTCTGGAAATTTAAAGATACCACTGCACAATCATAGTTTTCTCTGGTTTTACTATTGATAGGTTAATTTTATTCCATAAACTACTGACAACTTTTCCCCAAACTCTAAATAAAATTATTGTCATTCAGAGCATTTATTGGCAGAGAATGACACACTGGTCAAAATAGAAAGAAATATGCAGTCTTCAAAAAACACAAAGACATTCTGTTCATATACATTTTTAAACAACACAATATTTATGTGTTAACTTAGTAAGAGTTCAGAAATCAATATTTGATGGGATAATATTAATAAAAAGAATTCAACAGCTGTATATTTACATGAACAACTATATAAGAGGATGGTACTTTGAGTTTGCGAAGGTAAAGTGGAAATGAACAATGGGATTATTGACCATAGTGACATGTATTCTCGAACATATTTACAAGGGGGAAACGACCTCTCATGGATGGATAGATTATGCCATCAAGTGTAACAATCCATATTGTCTAAAAACAGCAATTTAGTGGTTAAAATAATAGCATGGTGCCTTGTGTGCTGCTGCCTTGTGTATGGCTAGTGTACTGTAATGGTGGACCATGGTGGCTTATATAACCATATAGTTAGTTCAGGCCATTTAACAGCCTGATGATCTTTGGGAAGAAGCTGTTACACAGTCTGGTTGTTTTTGACAATGATGCTTCTGAACTGGTGGTGTCTGGTGGATCTGAATGGCTGAAACATGCTGTGGCTCAGCTGGTCAGCATCAGCGAGCATCTTATTTGCCTTCCCGCTGCATCTGGTTTTGTAGGTGTCTTCCAGGGAGGGAGTTGCGCACCCGATGACGCGTTCAGCTGAGCGCCAAACCCTCCGCAGAACCATATGGTCAGACACATTAGCGTTCCCTTTCCAGAACGTGATGCATCCTGTCAGTGTACTCTCGATGGTTCCCCTATAGAAATCAGTGAGGGTACTCTGGGACAGGTCAAATTTCTTCAGCCTCCTGAGATTACCGACACTGTTGTGCCTTCTTTACGGCGGTGGATGTGTGCAGTGACCAATCCAGCCTCTCAGAGATGTGGACTCTGAGAAACTTCAAGTCTGTGACCCTCTCAACAGTGTCTCCATTGATGAGCATCATGGTGTGATCAGACTTTTTCACTCTGTAGTCCACAATCAGTTACAATCACTTATAATTCCTGTCAGGGTGACATCACTCACTGTAGAGAACAACACATTTTGATTTACACAACACATGAATCTCACCCTCCAGTATATTCCACCTCTTGCATGAAAGATGTTGGGCACCACTAATGGAGGTCAAAGTCTCATTTGTACACGTGTGTACATTTCCGGAGTCAGTGAACCGTAAAGCCTGATATGGTCAGTTTAGCTTAACGGTACACAAACGTTAACCTTACCTTAACCTAACCTTAACCTCACTAACCTGGCATGTTATGCCTGAACTAAACGTTCCCCAAGTACTTTAATGTGTAATCAATTGGTCTTTTCTTGGAAATGTTATAATGGCGAATAATGGTGAATACGTTCAATACGTAGGAAAGCTCACATTTGAATGGCCATGTCTGGGCAAATCTGAGCAGTTTGAAGTTTAGTTGCATGTTTGCGGTAACCTTTCCAAAATGTCAACAGGATTTATGGAAAACCTTGGAATTCCTGGTAAAATATGCAACATCTTACAAATCTGAAATGACGTCAAATTATTTGAAAAATTACACCGGGGGACAGTGATTATGAGGCACCACAGGCCACTGTGTCGGACAGTCAGCACTGAGTCACATTAGTGACTGGAGGCAGTACAGAGCACCCATTGTTTAATAGTTACACACTCCCACATAAACTGTCCATATATACATTAGCATAACGGCAGACACAAAGCAGATAGCAGCAGGTGCAGCTAGAGTATATGACGTATGGACTACCACAGTATATGGAAACCAGGTCATTTAAAGGCCAGCTTGATTCAAAGTGATGATCCATCTTCCATCCACACAAGTACGAACATTTGACATTTACTATCCTTGTGGGAAGACCCAACTGTATTCCCATATGAACTGTATTTCCCCTAAACATAACCCAAACATAAGGCTGTTGTCACAGATCCACTTACGGGAGCCGGACATAGTAGGATTTTGAGTTGCTCCCCTGTCAGTTGTTTTAATTTTTTCCCCATGTGTTCTGTTCATTCCAGTTTCCCGCTTTTGTTCAGTCACATGTTTCTGTTATCCAATCATTGTTGTTAATTAATCACTAAGATGACAATGAAACATACAGCCTACAGTAGTAGTCACAACAAGGAACACAAGGAAATGAAAAAATACTAAAGAAAACAATGACCACTGAGGCTAAGGGAAAGGAGGTGTGCTTAATGGAAGACAACACAGACAAGTTAATTGGCTGATTGAGGATATGTGATTTAAATGTATAGGAGTGATTGAAAATGGGCATTGAATCTGTTGGAAAAGAGAAACTGTGGCATCATGGCAGCAAATCTTTACTGAAATGAAATATATTTCATGAGCTAATTAATATACTGTTATAAATCATTGTTATATATTTGTTACAATAAATATTAATAAATATATATCAATAAATATATATCTCTTATTAATATTAAGCAAGTGCTGAATGCAAGCAAAGCAAAATGAAATTTTAGTCATTCAGCAGATGCACTTATCATAGCGATTTACATTGAGTGCATCCATAAGTCCATACATATTACCCTAGATGGTTGGATTATAGAACATTCCCTGTGAGTTTGATTAGATTAACATTTTTCATCCAAAACGCACATTCGTAAATGTTATTGGACAAAAGTCGGAAAATTATTGGACATATCTAATGCGCCCGCAAAACTGGTTAGTGTAATACATACCTTGTGCTGATTTTGAACTGGGGATAAATAGCATTTGTCTGCCAATACCCTCACTCCTGCATTGCATTACAGAGAGACCTTAAAGGACAATTCCAGAGTAAATAAAACATTTTAAATATAGTATTTAAAAACGATACCCTAGACTGATTAACGTCATATAAAGTGCTGTTCTTGCATTTTTTTTCGAAAACAGCCGAGTACAGTTTGGTTGCTTCTGTATCAGATTTTACTCGAAATACCATAGAATTCTATGCAAACTTTGCTCCTGCGCACTGCGAGATGCGCCAGTGGAGTCAAAGTTAGCGTAAGGTCCTTGGATATTAGCTAGAAATTATACACCGCAATTTGAAATATTTACTATGAGTCACAATATCATCCCAGAGCTATAAGCCCTGCAACCCTTCATTAGGTACAGATTTAGCCAAAATCTGCAAAAGATCATTTTTAATTTTAGATTTGTTCCTCCAAGTATTTACACAATTACTGATAGCTACGTTGAAGCTAATGATGCTACCTCCATTTTAGACGGAGAAAGGAGAGAAGGAAAGGAGAGAAGGAAACCCCAGACAACGTACTAGTTAGCCAGTTAGCCACTCACCCAACTCGTCTTTCGTTAGTTATTTCCAAACAATTGCACCAAAAAACAGGTTTGGAAACATGACAATGTAAAGACAAGCAGTATGGAATAGGCCCTATTACTCAGACATTTGTACTCAGTTTGTACTCAGACATTGTATTCTGCCCTCCACCTACAAATAATGAGGGTTTTTACACTATAGCCGCTTTCCGACCAAGTAGTTACAGGAACGTAGTTATAGGAACAGTCCACTTCTAAACAGTTCTACTAACTACTCTCCCCCAAAACCGGTTTTGCTATTTGCATTCACACTGGTCAAGTGGCCATAGGAACTGGTAGGAGGGATAAGGGAGTGACGCAAGCACCGCAACAGGCTTTTATAGCGTCGTCACTAGAATTTAGTGTAGCGCCACATACAACATTTCACAGTTTAATGTTTGTAACACTGGGTGTATGATTGGAGATAAGTGTGTAAATCATCTTATGTATGCGGATGATCTGGTTGTTTTCAGCCCAAGTAGTGCTGGGTTCCTACCGCGGCTTGCTGTTCCAGATTACGAGGCTGAAAATGTTACAATTTTATAAAAATAATGTTGTGATGATAATGTCCTAATAACGGAGTTCGAACCGCTGCGTTTAAAAACTAGACTGGATTCATAGAAATTGAGTAGCTACTTAACACAGAAACACAAAAGACGAAGGCTCCAGCATGATATGTATCTTTATACGCAACAGACAAGCGACCGGTGTAATTTATAAGTTGGACCAATCAACGTGGACCTAGGAAAAGGGAAAATGGAAAGACCCTGCTCTGGAGTAGGAGCTAAAAAGGTTATAGGAACGGTGGTGCGAGGAACTAAATAATCCCCCAATTTCTTCTATCGGAAAGCAAGAAAAAAAGGGTTATAGGAACCTTATGTTCTAGGAACTGCAAAAATCCCTGCGGTCGGAAAGCGGCTTATGTTAGATATCGATAGCTTACAGCAAAATTTTCAAAATCTGCTCGAGCCTACGTTGGGACGTGACATAATTGTATTGTGTAAACTTGTCTCTCTTGAATTCCACGTGACCTCTGGAGGTAGCGCACGAGAGATCCCACCTGGGGCTTTGCCCAGGAGAAATGTGTATTGCGGGGAAATTCTTCACTCTTAAGTCAACAGGCTGGGCTGAGTTCTGAGTGCACCCAGCTCAAGATGTCTTGAATGACACACCCACAAGTGTGCGATTGTGGTTTGGAAACATGACAGTGTAAAGACCAACAGTATGGAAATGAGCTCACAATGTTGTTAAAAGCTATCAGTATCTATCACTATCTCTCGGAATGTAAATTGGCCCTATTATGTTGCTGCCTTGACTAGATACCTGTGTTCTAGGAGGATATTGTTAAAAGCAGGCACAAAGGAAACTACGTGCCTCTGTGAAAGAATCAAGTCAAGGCTGTTGGTGACGCACGGAGCTAGCAGCAGTACACCAATCAGTTGTTTGCTCAACACACTCATGAGCTAAGCTTTAATTTATTCATGAACAAAATAACTTTCTTCTACAAAACTTTAATAGCCAAGAGTTGCACAATATGTTTTTCTTTGCAAACATTTGCTATTGCCTTCACAGTGAGCTTGATTCATGCAGATGAGGAAAACATTCTGTTTTAACCGATACAGAACAGTAACTACTTGCACACATGGGATTAGATGTCTCATGTTTTTATCATGAGGAAACAATAGGAGGCCATGCCTCCTGAAACATCTGAGACAAGAAACCCTGGAGAATGTGACTCAACATAGTAAATATTAACAGTAAGCATAGCCCCAGAGCACACAGTACATGCTTAGAGCGTACTTTGCATATACTAGATTACATTAAAATATATTGTTGATATCATTGCTAAAATAAGGCAAAATCCATCAACTTCGGTTGCTACATTGTAAACAGATATGGATTAAGAAGATACCTGCAAAATAAATTCCATTTAAAAGACTGAATATACTTTGCTGATTTTGGTGAAGAGATCATCTCTGGCCTTCAGATTTACTTATTATTTTGCCAACAGCTGTGTTTTTAAAATCAAATATGGACTTCTCTAGCTGTAGCACAACTTCATTTTTCCTGAGCCTTGGTAAAACGTGTCCATGGAAGCGATGACAGTTATATTCCTACAGTATGTAGTAAACTACTTTCAACCAAGGAAATGGCACTCCATTCCTAATGAAGTGCACTACATTTAACCAGGGCCAAAATATCTCTGTACATGATTTAGGGTGCCATTTGGAACAGATTCCCAAATGGAGTGTAGCCTACAGTACATGGGCTGAAGTAATGCATGTGTTTAACTGGTAGGGAAATTAAGGCTTGTTTTTGTTTAAATTATATGGATCGTCTTAGGTCCATTATATGTGTATATCAGCCGCAGTCGGTGGATCTTAATTGGGGAGGACGGGCTCGTATTACGCTCGGAACCGGAGTGAATGGAATGGTGCGCAACGAACAAAACCAATTCACTCCGGTTCTGAGCGTAATACGAGCCCGTCCTCCCCAATTAAGATCCACCGACCGCGGCTGGTTAATATATAGAACATGGTGGAAAATGTTTGCTAATGAAAGATTACATTTAGCGTATAAGCCGGAGGAAGATGATTCTCAATCCTGTACATTTCAATTTAAAAAAATTGGGATTTTATGGTTCCTTTCTGGAGAATGGCAGCCTGGTCCTAGTTGGTGGATCTAATAGAGGTTGAGGTGCCCTTCTTCAGGCCTCCAGTCAGGAGAAATGATTGGTTGCTCTATTGAGGGTGATTCTATACTCCTCAGTGCTCAGTACAGAAATGGCTTTTGCCATCTTATCCAGTGCTCGCTGGTATTTTGGCATTATTGATCCCAGGCACAGGACTTCCTCTACGTGCAAAACAATGATTAGTTCTGAAATGTCAAGACCGTTAATCCATCATTTTTTATGAACATTTTAGCAAACAGCTAAATTCCATCTGTTTGTTTCCCTTTTCAATACCACCAGGGGAGTGGTTGAACCTGATCTCATTTAGGAATTTGATTTGTGCTGTTTTTCTGCACTAGTAAACTTAAAGCTCTCCATTAGCTCTGGTCTTCTAGGGGGAATCCAGACTGGGTTAATTAAGCCGCTGTGTTTCACAGGCGGGCCGCATGGGATCTCTTCAAATTCCACAAACAGATGTAAACATTCATGATGGACACATGGCCATGTACAAACACACAGCGTAATGACTATACTGTCACATCTACTTTCAACATATCACTACTGACTACATTGGCATGTCCACTATCAGCGCAACTCTACTGACTTCATTGTCACGTCCACTTTCAGCGTAACTCCACTGACTACACTGTCACATCCATTATCAGAGTAACTCTACTGATTACATTGTCACGTCCACTATCAGCGCAACTCTACTAACTTCATTGTCATGTCTACTTTCAGCGTATTACCACTGACTACATTGTCAGTTCCACTATCAGCGCAACTCTACTGACTTCATTGTCACATCTACTTTCATCGTAACTCTACTGACTACACTGTCACATCCACTATCAGAGTAACGCTACTGACTACATTGTCACGTCCACTATCAGTGTAACTGAAATGATTACACTGTCACATCTATCAGTATAACTGACTACACTGCCACTATCAGTATTATGGAGCTAAAGGTTTCATCATTAGAACACTGAATTAATAGACACAATAGTATTGGGGAGCTTTACACATTTGACAAATATACAACTGTGATTAAATTCATAAGGGCCCAACTTGCACACGAGTCATTTGAGAACGACAAGGTAATTGTGACCATCTACTGACCCATTTACCGTGGGCAGCACTGTACCAATTTGCATTGCCCCTAGCAAAGCCACCGGGCAAAGTCAGAATGCCGAAACCAGGATAAGAACCCTGTCCACCGTGTTAGATGTGCGTCCATATGTATGCAGGTGTGTAAGACAGGATATGTACAACTAAATAAAACACATACTTTACTTATGAGAAGTTTGATTGTAGTTGTAAATATTCCATTAATGCCCTTCGATTTGTACGCACACAAAGTCAACTTTCACAGGACTCAGATAATGCACTGAGGTTTCTCACAAAGCATCCAAAATATGTGTGTGTGGATCAACAATGTATGAGCTCTTGATAATTCCCAATCTATTTCCCATCAGACATAACCATCCAAAGATACTGCCCAATCATGCTCTTGAGCTCAGTGCAGAGCTAGGGCAGCAGAGTTTATTAAAGCTGCGGGCCGAGCAGACAAATCACACACAGAACTGGGTCTATCGATTCTATTCCTTCATCGATCCCCACATTCATTCATTTATTTGGAAGTCCGTTTTGGTGTTTACTTTGGAAAGGTTAAACAACAACTGAGACAGAAAATCTGGAGGAAGAAACTGCTGATGCAGCTCGAGTGATTTTGTTTTATTTTACATCTGCAAAAGAGCCAACAGTATACCAATCAGTGTGCTTCATTGAGCTCCTAGGGATAGATAAGCTGATTTGAGCTATTTGGCCCTGATTATAATTTAAATTAATTATGTAATTAACCCTTTAACTGTTCATGCATGCTTACTGTACATTGACAGAATGCGCCACTGAGTGGGCTCTGTGGTGTTTGTGTACATGCATGCATGAATGTGTGTCTGTGTAGTGTTTGGGGGGTACTGATTGGTGATTTCTCCAGTATGGATCATAGCACAACTCATTTACTCTATGGTTCCCTCCAGGAGAACCCACCAGATAATTCATTCTGATGCTGGCATGTTCCATCATGATTGGCTTGAGAAGATGGGCGACGCAGCTGGCTGAGACGCTCCACTCGTCTGATTCCCACCCGTGTCTGCTGAACCAAACGAGACCCTGCTGTCCGATGGTGCAGCCCCCCACTGGAGGATGGAACATGACAAAACGGAAGAGGAAAATTGTTTTTTTACATGTATACTTATATCAGCCATTACTGTAGCTGTTGGTCCTCCATTTCCTTTGTTTTAGTTTCCTTAGGTTAAAGATAACAACTATAATACATTATTAATATAGCATTGAATATATGTTCCTTTCAATAAACTGGATCTCAAAGTGCATACACATATGATGTCCCCCTTGTATGAGTGGAAGAAGAGGAGCTCATATGCTGGGAGACGTACAGTACCAGAATGCCCTAGTTGCCTATAGGCGCGCCCACTATCTGCTCCACCACCTGGGTGCGCTATCCCCCTTGCTGCAAGTCTCGCAACCCACAAAATTAGGGCTGCTTGCAGAAACATGTGGAACCCTCCTTAGCCTAGTCCACGCCCAACTATGTGTTCCCAGGATCCGCCATGTTGGAACTACCTCGCTATCTTCCCCTTAGCACAATTTGCTTCACTCTTCACTTTATGCTAACAGCATTTACTTCCACGTTAGTGGCTCAACCCTCCATGACAGTACTGTAGGGGTAGCTCGCCACGACACCATCGGAGGCCGTACCCATTACTGAGCCTGTGCCCAAGGATAGGGCTCTGCCCACTACTCCTCGTTCATGCTGGCTGCACAGCACCTCTCACCAGTGCTGGCCACACTGGAACCTGCGGCCAACGCCACAGCCAGGGGATCTGCCCCCTGCAGCTGAGACTAACGAAGCCCCGCCCCCTTCAGCAGCATAAACCACTGGGGCTCTGCCCTCACTAAGGCCGGTGCTGGCAGGACTGCCACCTCATCTGGAGAATGCTGACAAGCCCCTACTGGTAGTGCCAGCCAGACCGTCCCTACAGCCGTTACCAGCTGCACTGCCCCTAAGCTTATAATGCCCTTACAGCTGATACTGGCTATAATGCCCCTTCAGCCACTCTGTGCAGCGCGGTCACACTGGCCACCTCTGTTTGCTCTTCCCGTGAGGCGAGTGCCTCCAGTACTACCTCCTTCCTTCTGCCTTGCCCTGGGCGGGATCATGTGGCCCCCCTCCCTGCATTCTCAGTGCCTGTCAGTGGCATGAGGGTTGTCCTCCTGAGGGGGAAGCCGAGCCTTTGGGGGGCTACTGTCACAGGTGCCCACTCGTTATGAGTTGAGTAGGGTCAACTGATTTCTCATTTAGCACACAGCTGCAGTCACTAGTCATCAGTCATGTATTTTAAAGTCCAGCAGGAAGCACCAACAGCCCTAAATGACCTAAGCATGTTAAGGTGTTCAGACTTTGAAGAAAAAGCACAATCCAGGTTCAGACGTGGGACCAAGAAAAAGATGCTGTCCAATCACAGCCCAAAAATATCAACAAATACAGTATATACATTGCATTCCAAATTATTATGTAAATGATATTTTACACTGATTTTCCTAAATAGTCGATGTAAATGACAGCCAGTATAAACATTTTAAAGGTTGTAAAGAACTGAAAATGGTCATTTGTTGAATTTGTAGCATTAGGAGATCATATTTAGTGAAATCAAAGCTATTTCAATCAAACACATCTTAACAGGTCATGATACATGTTAACATAGGACCCCTTTTTGATATCTCCTTTGTAATTCTCGCATCCATTGAACTTGTAAGTTTATGGAGATTTTCTGCTTGAATTTCTTTGCAGGATATCAGAATAGCCTCCCAGAGCTGCTGTTTTGATGCAAACTGCCTCCCACCCTCATAGATCTTTTGCTTGAGAATGCTCCAAAGGTTCTCAATAGGGTTGAGGTCAGGGGAGGATGGGTGCCACACCATGAGTTTCTCTCCTTTTATGCCCATAGCATCCAATGAAACAGAGGTATTCTTTACAACATAAGATGGTGCATTGTCATGCATGAAGATGACTTTGCTACGCAAGGCACGGTTCTTCTTTTTGTACCATGGAAGACAGTGGTCAGTCAGAAAATATACTATATATTTTGCCAAGGTCATTTTCACACCTTCATGGACCCTAAAGGGAATGAAAAAGCTGCACACCGTAAAGGGGCCTACCAGCTCTTTCCCCATGATTCCAGCCTTATTGGGACATGGTGGCCATCCACCAACCCTCCACTACTCTATCCATCTGGACCATCCAGGGTTGCACGGCACTCATCAGTAAACAAGATTGTTTGAAAATTAGTCGTCATGTATTTCTGGGCCCACTGCAACCGTTTCTGCTTGTGAGCATTGGTTAGGGGTGGCAGAATAGTTGGTTTATGCACATGTGCAAGCCTCTGGAGGATCCTATAATCCTTGAGGTTCGCATGACTCCAGAGGTACCAGCAGCTTCAAATACCTGTTTGCATTTTAGCAGCTACTCTCTTAATACAATGAATGTGTCTGGCAGTACCCTTCCTCATTACGCCTTTATCTGCATGAACCCATCTGTGCTCTGAATCAGCCACAAATCTCTTCACAGTACGATGATCACGCTTATGTTCTCGTGAAATATCTAACATTTTCATTCCTTGCCCAAGGCATTGCACTATTTGATGCTTTTCCGCAGCAGATAGATCCTTATTCTTTCCCATATTGCTTGAAACCTTTGGCCTGCTTAACAATGTGAAACTTCCTATTTAAGTCGTTTTCCTTTAATTGGGCTCACCTGGCAAACTAATTATCACAGGTGTCTGAGAGAGATTTTAGTGATCCAAAGAGCCCAGAGACACAATACCATTCATGAGTTTGATTGAAAACAAAATATTTAATATTTATGACACTTAATTCCAATATGCATAATAATTGGATGTGTGAACATTATGTGAACCGCACATGTATTAACTATAAGATGCAGTGCATTTTT
>JACXGM010027743.1:0-14303 GCA_016801145.1 Umbra pygmaea | reverse complement strand
TTTGCAGGTGTTTAGAGTTAATTAGTTGATTCAGATGATTAGGTTAATAGCTGGTTTAGAGACCCTTTTCATGATATGCTAATTCTTTGAGATAGGAATTTGGGGTTTTCATGAGCTGTATGCCAAAATCATCAGTTTTAAAACAATAAATGACCTGAAATATTTCAGTTGGTGTGCAATGTATATTATGTATAAAAATATATGAAAGTTTAATTTTTATCATTACATTATGGAAAATAATGAACTTCATCACAATATGCTAATTTCTTGAGAAGGACCTGTATGTATGTATGTATGTACGTATGTATGTATGTATGTTTAATATACATATTCTAGTAACTATTCTACATACCTTTTTGGTGATTTAACCAACCGTTTAATAACCGTTTGAGTGTTCAAACAATTAGGCACGAGAGACTATTTTTTGCGCCCGACAATGATACATTGTATTGTAGCCTACAAAATATGGTTACACTGAAATCAACACACACAGTGATTGACAATACACACTCTTTATTTTCTGAGGACTCATACTGTACGTGGTCAGTTTCAATGCAATGAGAAACGGTGCGCTCCGAAGACGTTATTATATAAAGTTACTAACATAACGAATAGCAAGCATATCAACAGTTACTTGAAATAAAGCCGTATTTTTGCACGTAGGCCAACAGTAAACAACAAACTTCCCTGACTGTTTTCATTCTGTAATTTTGACAACACCGTAAACACTGAATCAAGGCTACTTTACTTTGATTGGCCACAGAAAGTGAAACGTTATTTTCTGCGACAATATTTTGATTAGTGTGGAATTTACGCCAGTGTAGCTACGTTGAACCGTAAGCCTCCGTGGTGCAACCAAACATCACCACAGCTTTAGTATGAAACTAACTAAGTTCATTGTATCGTTTAGTGTGGACTTTGCACCCTAATTTAAGAGAGAACTTATGCACAGCTGTTGCAATCGGCTCCAGAACTCCAAAAAATACACCTCAGGTGACCTGTCAGCTAACCCTTTTTCTGTTTAATTTTCTTTAATTTCATGCTGACAGATGCAGCCAAAAAACAAGGAGCAAAGGTGGTGGAAGCTGAGGAAAAAATAAAAACCTGGCTGAAGTATAGTGGAGACCGAAATGGAGGAAGAAAAAAAAGAGCAATAGAAAAAGGTACACAAGGTCTTTAACAAGTAATGATGAGATTTTTCAAGGCAAATCAAATACCTTTGCAAGTCGTTTTAGTGGTTGTAGTTTTAATTCATTTACATTTTGATCATTACGTTCTTTAACACAGAAAAGCAGATGACATTGCTATGGATTGCATCCACGTTAGCTAATCAGATTCCCAAAAATAGCCAAATGAAAATGTAAACATAGGTCGCACTTTTGGGTGAAGGTGCATGTTCTGGCGCATATTGTGACATCGGCTGCCTAAACCTCTGTTTTCCTCAGTTTACATGCAAACGTGCAAACTGAGTTTTCCAAAATCTCCACTTTGGCCAGAGTTTTTCGAAAGAATCATTTTCAAGGGCGAATTCTCTGTTTGCGTGTAAACAAAGGGAACAAACGAAGGGATATATTTCCGTTTTTCAAAATAACCGTGTACGTGTAAACGGGGTCTTAAATCCAAACCATGTCCACACTATCGACATTGCACCCTTTTTAACAACACATTTTTCACTTGCTACTGCGCGGATAATACCTGCACCCTCCATTGTTTTTTTTCACCGTTTATCTAACTTCCAGGTGTTTGTGTCTAACGTGTGTTTGTGTGCGTCACGCAGTGGATATTAACTTTATAGGGGCACGGTTTGTTCCAAAATAACATTATTCTCAGTTGTTGCAGCTGGCGGAATGACATATGAAAAAAATACCGGTAACGAATATAGCAAACCGCTATATACATGAACACCGGTATATATTTTTTCCCGGTATACCTCCCAGCCCTAGGTTAAGGTTGGAAAAGGCTATTTAAGTTTAAGTTTGCAGAAGATTGGTTTACGATATATTAAGTGGCAGATACAATAGGCTATATTTTTTATTGTTAGAAGATCTGCTGACAGTCTAATAAAATGGTGGACCCAACATTATTTTAGTTGTTTTTAAATTGGTTTTTAAGTTGGCAAAAGGTTGGTAAGGTATTTTTAGGTTGGCAGAAGGACTGCTGGCCGTCTAATGACATGGTTGGTCCAACGTTGGCCCAAATTACGCTGGGCCAACGTCAGCACCCAACGTTGGCCCAACACAACAGCAGATGTTGGCCCAACGTCAGTTTGCTACCTGGGTAAGTAGTCTATGCTGATGCTGGAATCATTATAGAGAGAGTCTAACGTTTGCTTGACAATCACATAAGAACATAATGCCTGGTTGTGTACAGGCCTAATACATTTTTAACACATCAAATGTCATGTCTTTACTATTATTCCCACTAAATTTAAATGTGTACAGGAGCCAACACATTAGTTCCCATTCCCACAACTGTCTCTGACATTGTCCCCCCCAATGTGGGACTGACTATTTCGCCCTTGAACCAAACACTCCAGCCAGTTACTCTGCCCACTCCAACCACACCAAACAGTTACTCTGCCCACTTCACCCACATATTCCACGCTCTACAAACACTCCAGCCATTTAGTCCACAATACTAATACACACTAATACAATACTAATACACACTATAACACACTCTTACCATACTAATACACACTTTTACAATACTAATACACATTTCTACACACTAATACAATAGTATGTACTATTACAATGTACTATTACAATAATAATACACACTATTACAATATTAATACACACAATTACAATACTAATACACACTATTACAATATTAACACACACAATTACAATACTAGTATACACTATTACAATACTAATACACACTATTACACACAGATACAATACTAATACACATCTTTACAATATTAATACTCACTATTAAAACACTAATAAACACTATAACACTATTACAACACTAATACACACTATTACACAATATTACACATGATTACAATACTAATTATCACATTATCACACACTATTACAATACTGCTACACACTATTACAATACTAATACACACCTTTATGTACTATTACAATAATAATAAACACTATTACAATATTAATACACACTATTACAATACTAACACACACTATTACAATACTAACACACACTTTTACAATACTAGTATACACTACTACAATACTAACACAAACTATTACAAAACGAATAAACACTATTACACATTATTACAATACTAATACACACTATTAAAACACAAATAAACACTATAACACACTATTACAGCACTGATACACAATATTACACACTTTTACAATACTGCTACACACTATTACAAACTAATATACACTAAAGTTGGAGTATTTTGCTGAGTGGAGTGGGTGGAGTAATTGTATGGTGTGGTTGAAGTGGGTGCACAGTCATGGGAGTCACAGGACTGTGTCTGAGAGTTACAGGACAGTGTACAAGACAGTGTTTGACTGTCCAGGGACACTGGTCAGGACAGTACTAATAGGACAGGACAGTTTTTGCTGCCAATGCTTCTCAGGATTTGCCCAGGCAGAGTACATCCATGAGGCAGAGCACATCCACAGTGGTTCCTCAGTTTGGACCTCCTCAAGACTTTACTCCTATATACTGCTCTGCCAAACTCAGTTTGCTTCCGAGCAGTCAGCTCCCCCTGCTGTCCATAAGGTGCTTCTACACCCCTTTGATTTTACACCCTCCCACCAGCCTTTGGGCCATGCCTCCTCATTTACATACGTTTTTGAAATGCCAAATGCTAAATCCTATGGGAAGGCTTGTTTAAACAGAAAAGGTTTAAACCTGCACTATGTAACATTAGGAACTAGCATATTGGATCCAGGGCTTGAAACCATCAACTTAAATAATACAAAATACAGACAATAGATAGCATCTCACCTTCAACCGCTGATCCGGGGTCACGTCGCAGGGGCAGCAGCTCTAGCAGGGGACTTCAAACTTTCCTTTCCCTGGCCACATTAACCAGCTCAGACTGGGGGATCCTGAGGCGTTCCCAGGCCAGTGTGGAGATACAATCTCTCCACCTAGTCATCCCCAGGCCTCCTTCCAGCTGGATGTGCCTGGAACACCTCCCTAGGGAGGCACCCAGGGGGAATTCTTACCAGATGCCCGAACCATCTCAACTGACTCTTTTCTATGCGAAGGAGCAGCGGCTCTACTCAGTGTTCCTCTCGGATGACTGAGCTTCTCACCCTATCCCTAAGGGAGATGCCTGGCCACTTGTTCATGCAATCTCGTTCTTCTAGTCAATACTTGCAACATCTGTGGCATTGTGCTATGTAATGAACACATTTTAGAGTGGCCTTTTATTGTGGCCAGCCTAAGGCACACCTGTGCAATAAGCATGCTGTCTAATCAACACCTTGATATGCCACAACTGTGAGGTGGATGGATTATCTTGGCAAAGGAGAAGTGCGCACTAACACAGATTTAGACAGATTTGTGAACAATATTAGGTATAGAAATAGGTATTTTCTAGAAAAAGTATTAGAGCTGAGTTCAGCTCATGATAAAAGGGGGCAAAAACAAAAGGGTTGCATTTATATTTTTGTTCAGTGTTTAACATAGGTATAGTGATTCCTGCTTTTTTATGCAAAGTACATCATTTGTTATTGTTTTGATTGAGAGACCCCTAGAGGCCAAAAACGAAATACTCTACGTTCAATTTAGATTGTGTTTCAAAGAAGCAGTGGAAACAAACATAAGTCAAAACTTTTAGTACAATGGATTTTTAAGTGGTGGTTTAAGGGGAATTAATCATGATTATGGTGTAAATTAATGGGTAATATGTGTACAATAATGGGTAATGAAAAGGTATTATACAATAAATAATGAAAACATCTATGAAAGAGTACCCCTTAATCATTCAATATTCAATGTTTTAAATCTGACCTGTAAAATTAATGGACTAATCAAGGGGTTTACATTTTGTATTAGGGTGAATCCCATTTCTCTGTCTTCCCCCTTCCCCTTCCCCTTAGTTTTGTGTGTTCATGTGAGAGTAAGGGCTATCACAATTCTCATTTTAAACTAGGGGTAGGGATAAGGGGAAACCAAGCATTTTCGAGAACTTACTTGAAACCAATGGGTACCCAGAATGCACTGCGCAACCGGCAACAATGGCAGCCAGATCATCAAGAGAGTCCAATAAATGTATTTTCGGCTTAAATAATTGACTTACGACTGAATTGTTTTGTGCTCTACACATTTCTGTGGATATATATTTGCAACCATGTTCTTAATTGAAACATTTTAAAAAATCGCTAGTTTCATTACATTGCTGTTGTGAACAACATTCCCGCATTTCAATGACTAGCCTTGAATGGACACATACATGTCTACAGTTTTAACTAAACTACATTAGCAGCGTATTTCGTTTGATATCTTTAAGTTTGTGATCAACACTTGTCGCCTCTGTTGATGTATCAGCCAGCTAGCGACGATGTATGATAATGTAACTTCAACCAAGTGGTGTCTCATTTCATAGGGGTATGTTTTCAACCCTATCCCTTACCACTCGGTTTCGAGGGACAAGGGCTAGGGTTAAGACGAAGGGGTAGGGGTAGGGGAAGGGGTAAGACAGAGAAATGGGATTCACCCTTAACCTCTTAAAGGACAACTCCAGTGCAAAATGAACCTAAGGGTTAATAACACATTGCTACCAAGTCGACCATTCTCTGGGATATGTTTTCATGTTAATTTTCAGTTACATTCCAGTTACATTCCAGTTACATTCCAGTTACATTCCAGTTACATTCCAGTTACATGTTGAGTTCACAAGTTCTAGGAAGTCCCTATTTAAAACAAAATGATCAGGTAAATGGAGTTAATATCTTAAAAGTAACCTATAAACCAAATAGAAAGAGTAAAGAAACTATCAATCATGGTCACCAGTAAGATATTAACTCCATTTACAGAGAACCCCAACATTCTAAGCTTTACAGTGATATAAGACTTGTATATAAAACCTAAAAAATGAGGGTGTTAGTCATGTTTCTAATCAACATTTGATTACATTTGAGGTACAAAAACAGATATCTCAGTGAACAAGCCAATAGCTTTTGTTACTGGCTATCTACGTCACGTTATGACTAATAGTTATCTCGTTGTCATAGCTATTGTAAAACCAATACATTTGCTAGAACCCCAAAATTCTAAGCTTTAAGGACATATAAGACATCCACAAATAACTTAAATATTGCATTTGTGAGCTTTGCTTTTATTCTTTATGTTATTTTCTATGAAGTGAAAAAAAACAATTGTTTTCAAGACGCATAGATGACATTAAGTAGTCGTAATGTTGTGAATTTTATAGCTACACAAAAACCGAGATATTTGCTAGAACCCCAAAATTCTAAGCTTTAAGGAAATATGAGATAAATGATATATAATCTAAACAAAAATGAGGGTGTTAGCTGTGTTTCTAGTCAACATTCCATTTAATTTGAGGTGCATG
Organism: Umbra pygmaea; assembly: GCA_016801145.1. Taxonomy (NCBI): domain Eukaryota; kingdom Metazoa; phylum Chordata; class Actinopteri; order Esociformes; family Umbridae; genus Umbra; species Umbra pygmaea. The sequence continues at coordinate 7,777 of JACXGM010027743.1, read as the reverse complement.
TGTACAAGGCACTTAGCTCACATTATGAGGTGAAATTATTATTTTTGTTAAATGGAGACATTTACTTGAGTGTCAGGTCTGTGAGAGCCAGACATCTTGCTTGTTTGTAGGTGACCAAATACTTATTTTCCACCAAAATCTACTAATACATTTATAAAAAATCCTACCAATGTGAGTTTCTGGACTTTTTTTCTCATTTTGTAGTTGAAGTGTACCTATGATAAAAATTACAGGGCTCTCATCTTTTTAAGTGGGAGAACTTGCACAATTGGTGGCTGACTATATACTTTTTTGCCCCACTGTATATTCTAGTAATGAGACAGAATTTAAAGATGGCGTACATTCAAACCAGGCTTTTTCAATTAAGCACAGATTTCATTAGTGGTATTGATAGAATACTCCACTGGTTTCCTTATCCTTGATATTATTTTATTTATGATAACTTATTGGGGAGAAAATGTGAGTAAGCGGTTTGACGTTTACAATTTGAGAAATGTATTTGATTTTATTTGCACTGACTGTTGATATGACATGTTTAAAAATGACAGTTCAAAAGTTGTCGTCAGAGATACCACCTTGGTAGTGTTGATTGCCCGAAGGACTGTATGTGTTGGTAGTGGCCTAGAAGTGGCAACCTTACCAAGATTTTGAAAGACCACTAAGACCAATAATCAGGGGTATTTGGTGCAGTGTCATTGATGGAACAATGAATTCTGAATTATACCAGCAAATGTTAATTTTTATTATTATTTTCCCCATTTTATCCACTCCAAATTGATCTTGTCCAATTTTTCTCACTAACCCTGCCAAGTTGGCAGTTCCGCAACCCACACTTAACAGATACAGGATGGTGAGGGCACTCACATGGTTCATTCAACCATGTTGCCAAGCTGGTTGATACTTTTTGCATTGCTCATCCAACACGGAAGCCTTTAGTCAGAGTATGAATGGGATGATTACACTCACCAACTATACTTACATGAATTTACAGGCCCAATCTGCTCACAAGGATTCGATGTATAGCTACATGGCAAGGTAGATAAACCAACTTATCTATCCCAAATTTCAGGCAGCGCTATGACAATTTATAATGCAGCAAGACAATGACCTTAAGCACACAAATCATTCTACCAAGGAATGGTTACAAAAAGTAAATGTTTTTGAATGGCCAAAGTCAAAGTCCTGAACTTAATCCAATCGAAATATTGCGTAAGGACCTGAAGCGAGCAGTTCATGTGAGGGAACCCACCAACATTCCAGAGTTGAAGAGGTCCTGTACGGAGGAATGGGCAAATATTTATCCAAGCCAATGTGAAGGACTTAGCAACAATTACCAGAAATGTTTATTTGCAGTAATTGCTACACAATAGGGTCACACCAGATACTGAAACCAAAGGTTGACATACTTTTGCCACAGACAGATATGTAATAATGGACCATTTTATTAATGAAAAAATTACTTAAGTATAATATTTTTATCTGATTTGTTTAGGTGGGTTCTCTTTATTTACTTGTAGCATGTGTAAAAATCTGATTATGTTTTACGTAATATTTGTGCAGAACTGTAGACAATTTTAAAGGGTTCACAAATGTTCGAACACCACTGTAAGTATGATTAAGAAAATGTCCTAATTTTCTGCAACAACCATGGAGATTTTGGGTGAGCCTTGCTGTTATATTTTGCTGGTCTGAGATTCAAACTGGCAGAATTTCAGTTCCTGGACAGATGCTCTAACCACTAGGCCACGCTGCTCCACAGAATTTCACACCATTACTCAGAAAAGTAAAACCTTCTAGAAATTTGCCACAGACCACTATAATCAGGAAGCCAGCACAACAAAAGTAAAACTGTTGGTGTTTGTGGTCGCTTAGTTGCTGAAGAAGGTAATTAGAAAATAGGCCTTATAAAGTTCTGTACAAGACAGTTGCTCACCATTACTGCCCTTAAAATAGAATACTATCATGGTACTTGATGGCTCCAATACAATCTGTATTGCAATTCTTGGGATTTTTCTGATCCTCTAATGCAAATAGCAATGTAATACTTAGATTTCACCATCTTTCTGCTGTAAAGAACAAGAGAAGACCATACATTATATTACCAATGATTTAAATAAAAGTAGCTGTAATTTTATCAACATTTCCTCTAGTTATTAGAAATTCTAAGATGCCATAAATTGGCTCTAAGAATTAGATTATTTTTATGCGATTTTTCCAGATTTTTCTTCCTTTCCTAATTCCCTGTCTAATCCAGCCTGGTCAGCAGCTCTGCACCTCCTTGTACAGATCTATGGGATGATGAGGGTTACGCACATGGTTCATCCAACCACATGTCGCCCAGCCGCTGATTCCTTTCGCACTGCTCATCCAACATTGAAGCCTTTCATTAGATCATTTCAAATATGATTATGTTCACAAACTATTCTTTTGCGATTGAATTTACAGGCGCCTGATCTGGACACAAGGAGCCGCTGGAGAGCGATGTGACAGGATAGATAATCTGATTTATCGAACCAAAATCCCAGGCTGAGCTATTCCAATTTGCGTTGCCTCTTCCAAGAGGTCTGGGAAGTCAGAGAACCCATAGACAGGCATGAATCACACATAAAAAATATTCACTATTAGAAAACTTACACACAACATCAACAACATCAACTTGTCAAAATGGGTGTTGGTGGAGAGATTGGAGACCAGAGCAGGGAGATTATGTTCTGTTTTATTTGGAACACCAACAAAAATAATACATGCCTAAACTGCTTTCGTCTCTCTGAATAGTGGGGGCGATTGTGAAGCCCAAATACAAACCAGATCTAACTCTCTACAAGGCAAAAACACTCAGTCATTACGTGGACTTATCAACATTGTTTACATAGGTTACCTTTTCAGGATCAATTACATACAACATGTTAATGTAGAGGGTCACAGGAATCACTCTGAATATATATACCTTTTAAATATGAATACTCGTACATCCAACTTTACGGGGGCAGTGTAAACTTCTTACTTAACCAAATAAAAGGGGTGAAGACCCTCAATGATGCACACCACCTCAGCCACTTCCACCACTAGGTGGCGCTACAGCAGAAAAAACGTGTTTGCTCTTATAACTGCCAAACCGTACATCACACATAGAAGATACACATATCCACGTGTTCCAAAACTATGCCATTTGTTTGTGCTGATTTGCACGGCAAAAACTAACGTTTGTGCTGCTTTGGTGTTTGAGATATGGAATATGATATTTTTGGTTATGTTACGTCACCCCATGTCATTTAAATCGCTCCAAACTGGTATCATTTGTTTGTGCTTGGTTTGTGTTGTTAAAACAAACATTATATCTATTTTCCTTTCGTTGATATAACAAATTCAATTTGGGAGCTGTGACATCACTCTTCACCCCATTTCATCTAAATCGCACAATAACTTTGTGCTGGTCTGTGCTGTTAAAATTAACATTGTATCTACATCCTCTCCTTTAGAAGTAACAAATATAATTTCAATTGGATGCATCATGACATAGCATGAGGTATTCTTAATTTATTTTGGATGGGCTTGACAGCAAGGTTTCAGAGTGGTTAAGGTTAGGGTAAGGGTTTGTGTAAAGCTATGGTAAATGTAATGATAGAAAGTAAATATTGTGTATCTGCATGATGCGGCAATGGAGAACAAAACACACAACGTGTCCATCTGCCGTGATACTGGGCTGGAATGTCATAGGTCAACTCTTATTAATGTGACCAATGGAGGATCATTTTAGCCTGGTCCTACCAGACTCTCGTACGTACATTTCATCTGTAAAGAGAGTCTGGCCACTCTCCATTGACAAGCGTTAACTTCTTTGAAAGCGGGTACTCTGTTGAAGTTTAAAATTATTAGATCTGCCATAAACAATCGCTAACGTTTGGTCATGACGTACTACACTCAAACTAGCCCAGGACATCAACCTCATCGTTCTCAGCCACTCCCTCTGTTCGCTGATTGGACCGGTAAAAAATAGTTCAGAGAAAACCAGAGAATATGCCGCAAACCCAGACGGAGTACTAGGATCATTTACCTGCCCAAAATTAATAAAAAGTTTCACATCTTTGACGTGTCTGTCAATTTCTTATATTTTCAAATTATCCTGTATTTTGTATTAACCTGCACACATGATTTTAGTACTTTTTTAGTATTTTATCTCAGATCACATGCTTTCCTTTTTCACAGCTAGATGCCTTTTCCTGCTTTGTTTTCCCACTATGCAGTGCTTAGGGTAAACAAATGTTTTTATGGGGGCAGAAAGACTTTAAATGTCTGCAAGCTATTAAAAGTATTCAGTAAAAACTTAAGACAGTACCCAATTTCGTTTTTATTGGACTAATTTAAAGCATCAGTCACATATAGCCTACAGTCAGATTAGTGACAGTACATTACATATTATAGTGCATTGGTGATAATATTCAGACCAAATGTCAATATCTAGCACAAATCTAAAATTAAACATTCCCATATCTAAAGAACAAAACAACAATGACAGCAGCAGCCCTGTCCGAACACAAACAAACCAGACTGGTTTGTAGAAAAGATGGATGGAGAGTGCAGCTTGCTTGCATGACGTCACTACTCCTCCAAAGATTTTGTGATTTCTAAAGAATGGAATAATTTATGATAGTTCTTTCTACGGGACAAACTGAGCACAAACAACGACATCGGTTTGGTGTGATTTAGACAAAATGGGGTGGAGAGTGACATCACTGCCCCAAATTATATTTGTTATTTCTAAAGGAGGGGATATAGATACAATGTAAATTTTTATGGCACAAACCAGCACAAACTGAGCACAAACGAACTACACAGTTTTTGTGCGATTTAGACGAAATGAGGTGGAGAGTAACGTCAGAGCTCCCAAATTATTTGTTATTTCTGATAATAATTTTTTCTTGTGACACAGCTTTTATAAGATTTTTTTAGGTAGGTAAGCTCATAAAAACAAAGAATTGCCACATTAAAAATTTTCTGCCTACAATTCATTTGGCTGGACAACAAAAAGATCTTTAGTCATTATTTGCAGTTCTACACTGGCAAGTTGAGGTATTTTGCCTTTGTAGGGCAGTGTATACTATAACAGCAAAATAGAATTTCTGAAATTCAGTTGTGGCTTTTGGTTTTGGTATGCCACCCCAAGATTTTCAGTGGCCCCATCTAGCCACCCCTATGAAAAATGTCAAGGGGTGCCACTGGCTCACCTGTTGACTGTTTATTTGCTAGCCTTTAACTTGAATCTTTGTCATTAGCATGCTCAGTTGTACATTGTACATTGAATGTAGGTGGCTGGACTTTTGGGTGGTTCTACCCCACAGCTTCTACTTTTTGGTTTTGGGCTCAGTAGTCTGCTAATTGGTTGATTTATACTTTTCACAGTTAGCTCAAGGTTCCCACCTGCTGCTGAGGTGAATCTTATTACCATCTATGACATCCCTGGATGATCCCTCTGGCGATGTCCTTACTGCGCTGGAAAAGGACACGCTGACCTGCCTCTTAAGGAACTTCATCACCTTCCTCTTATAACCCTTACAAGCAAAGAAATAGATGAATGGATCCAGGCAGGAGTTAAAGTTCATCAGACACACTGTGAAGTGTAAGGACAACTGGAAAGCTGTGAGCTCAGTACAGTCCGGTTCATAGATCAGCTTTCGGATCATGTACTGAAAAAGATCGATGTGGTATGGGCTGTAACAAATGATAAACACAAGAGAGACGCAGCAGATCACACCAATAGCTTTGCGGCTTCGCCCAGACTTGTCCGTCAAGTGATTGGCCTTGGCAGAGAGGCGGAGTTTATAGCAAAGTATGGAGTAGCACACTAGGATGGTCACCAGGGGGATACCATAGCCTAGAAATACAGCTCCGATCAGTATGTGTGCAATGTTGGGCACATTTTCGAAGTTGGGATATTCCATACAAGTGATGTACTCATCATTCTCCACGTTAGTCATTGGCATATAGAGGAGAGGCAAAGTTTGCATTAATACCAGCAACCATACCCCAACACAGATGTATCGGACATTAGATACCTTCCGGAAGCGGGAGAATCGGAGTGGCAAGACCACAGCGATGAATCGGTCCACACTGAGACAGGTCATGAAATTGACCCCGGCGTAAGTGTTGATGTAGAATATCAGCCCTGAGATTTTACACATGGTCTCCCCAAGCATCCAGTGGAAGCCCTGGGCATAGTAGATTATCCGAAATGGTAATGACAATGTGAACAAGATGTCAGAGATTACCAGGTTGGCTGAGTACAGTGTTGTGGAATTTATCTTCTTCAGGTTGGGCCGGATGACATGCAGTGCCAGGGCATTGCCCAGTAACCCCACAATGAAGATGATGCAGTAGATGATTGGGATGAGGACTCTAGCATAAGTCCGGTGGTCATACAAGGTTGTGCAGGCATCTGAGTCATTGCGGCTGAGATGTGACTGGGCTGGAAAACTGGAGATTGAAGGCTGACTGGTGGTCTTCATCTGCTCCATCTTGGAATGAGTGTAGAAAGCTTGCTAAATCTGAAAAATAGGAAAATATTTGTTTTGTTTATTTGTAGTAAACAGTGCATATCACTATTTACTAAATGTATAGAGGCAGTTTTATGTGCTTAAAATGTAGTATTTGTACAGCAACAGCTTATGCCAGGTATGGGCAAATTTGTTGATAGTGGGCCACAAAAAATGTTATCCTCAATCCCAGAGGATATTAATATAAAATCCAACATTATGAGACAATGATTGTCAAGCATAACAATAGGTAAATAAAACACTGTATGTACATATTTATTATAATATATATACATATTATCAGGAAAAACAGACTCAAACAGTCAAATCGCAAACTCTGTGCTATGTGAGCTGAACTCTAAGCAAATTGTGTTTGATTTCAGTTTGCATCGCCAGCTGTAAGTCTTGGTGATTGATCTGCATGAATGACCTGCAAAACCTCTTGCCATGGAAGATTCCAAGTCACAGTTCAGGTCAGGTACAGGGATGCAAACACATGTATGGTCAAAAAAGAGAGAGGTCATAGAAACCCTCGTCCTGCGGCAAATATCCAGAAACTTACATTGCCACCAACCCCTGACATCCCCACCCCAGAGTAAAATGAAATTCTCAAAATCAAAATTTCATTTTTATTCCGAAACCAACTCTTATTGAACAGCAGTCTTCAGCAGTCTATTTTCGTCGATTTACAAGATAAAAAAGGACCTCTTTAAAAATAGCTAAACCGGCTGTTGATTAGCTAAGCCCACTAACCAGCAGTGTTGGGGAATGTTACTTTAAAAAGTAACCAGTTACTTTACTTAGTTACTTCTCCAAAATGTAACTATGTTACCTTACCTGATGCGTTACTTTTTATTGAAAGTAACTATGTTAAGTTACTGCGTTACTCATTATTGAAAGTAACTAATTAAACTACTTTAAAAAATGCTTTTTACATTATGCAGGGATGCAAACACATGTATGGTCAAAAAAGAGAGGTAATCGAAGCTCTTGCCCCGTGGCAAATATCCACCTACCCCTGCACAGCAAAAAGTGTAGTCTTAAATTAACACTCTTAGTGGTTATGTAAGTCAACTGTACCTATATAAACACTGAGAGAGTTAATTTAACACTGAACTTTTTGCTGTGTGCCATCCCCAGCCCACTCCAGAGTAAAATGAAAATCAAAATACACAACACTAATGTGGAATATTCAATTTCATTTTTTGTTCCAAAACAAACTCTTCTTCCTGGCCACCTCATGCAAC
>JACXGM010027741.1:0-14229 GCA_016801145.1 Umbra pygmaea | reverse complement strand
GTGATTAGAATACCAAGACTAGCCTGACCTCGTTTTACCATTGGAAAAACAGCTTTGAATGCAGCCATAACCCATCAGTGCATACTAATTCAAATGGCAAAACAGAGACCTACATGCTCTGCTAATCTAGGATACTGTATATTTTCTCCTGGCCATCTTATTTACCACAATGCCAAAAGGATCCTAGACCAGCCATTCCACACCAAAGTGAAAAGAACAGCATTTACTCTTTTTCTCAACCACTTAGAACTTGCCGGGAAGACATTGACAGAACAGAGGGGAAATGGAGCACCCTACATCACCACCCCCACCACCAGGTCCACCCCCACCTACAGCTTCATCTGGGCCCAGCAAGAAAAAACTCTATCAGGCTATAGCAGCTGGAAATTCCCCTGTTGAGGGGGATCATGCGGAAGCCCGGTTGCTGCTCAGTCAGAGGGAGAGCAAGTAAGGGTACCAGCCTGTAGGAGTTATTAAACAAACTGCAACTGCTGAATGGATTTTGCATAATGTTTTTATCTACCCTCATTTGTCTTGTGTGGCTGTTGTCAACAAATTTTAAATATTCCAATACAGGTTATGGAATGAGGTCATGACAAATCTTAAGAAGTCACACAATGGAAATCAGCCGCCTGTGTAGTGAATGCATTCAGGTTCTCCACCAGGGCCTTCAGTACAAAACCATTTTAGTCCATGAAGTGTAGGGATTGTGATGGAGAGACAAGTTCAACACAGAGTTATATACTGTACATTGTTCATTTGTTACTCTGTGGTGAAACATTTAAAATATCTTGTTGTGTTTTCAACATTTTTCTGGTTGGTGTAGTTTCAGGAGGGATTTGCAGTGGAGGCTATTCAACAAGTACGTGCCGTCCCTCATCCAAGACGGCCCACAGTAAGTCACACCAAGCACTAGGCTTATCAAAATGGAGCCTTCCTCAGGGTAATTACTGATCAAGTATGTGAATTAGGCTCTCATTAGTTGAGGTCTTTGTTCATTTAGTGTGTCTGTCTGTAAATGTATTACTTCCTAAGATATGTGCCTCTACACTAATTTAATATATGTTTCACAAGTTTCAAGTCTCTTTGTCACAGAACTGCAGGTGTTATTGAATGCACAGTGAAAACCTTTAACCTATAACCCCCAACAATGCAGTAAAAAATACCAATAATAAACCTAAAAGATGTACAAAAAAAGAAAATAGACACCATCTCTATCAATAACAATATGATCTTCATTGTAAAGTGTTTAAACAATTTTTTCCATAATTGTTAATGGATTGGTACATCCGAACATCACATCTGTGGGACAGGTACAGGATGGCAACAACAACTGCCCGAGTTGCACCAAGAATGCACAATCCCTCCATCCTGTAGGCCTGTTGTAAGGCAGCTCCTCACCAGGCATCATCGGCAACAATATCGCAGATTTTATATATTCGCTGGACGAAGACAGGACTGGCAAAACTTTCTCTTCACTGACATGGTCTTGTCTCACCAGACTTGCGTTTATCATCGAAGGAATGAGCGTTACATCAAGGCCTGTACATCATGACCCTCCATCATGACAATGCCACCAGCCATACTGCTCGTTCTGTGTGATTTCCTGTAAGACAGAATGTCAGTGTTTTGCCATGGCCGAGCCCCCGTGAATCTGGACAGTACGGTGATCCCATCAATTATTCCATTACCACAGACAGAGAACACCGACTGTAGTGATAGGAACGAGGTTACAAGGCATAGCCTGCCTTCTGTTTACATATGACAGACTGGGACAACCTTCTTACCAGATACAGACAGTGTTGATAGTTTTGGTGAACCTACATCTAACAATTTGCCTATTTTGGTACCATACCACCCTACAATTAATGTGCCAGTTCTACCAATGGCCAAGTTGATGTATGGTTAAAATGTCTAGACTATATAGGTTAGTAGGAAGGAATTCCTTAACTGTTAATATGTCAGGAGACATTATTTTTTTGTTGGGGAGTGTGTGACATATGCGTTAAAACCACAGTAATATTAATTTTGAAAAAAAGTATACAATCAGATAAAATAACCATATGAGCGCGAAGAGTCCGGCTCCCAAACCCTTTGAGCATGTCTGGGACCTGTTGGATCGGAGGGTGAGGAAGAGTGGGGTAACACCTCACTGCAAGAACTGGCATATCTAGTGAGGAAGAGATGCTTTAGAGTACTTAATGCAGCGGCTGGCCACACCCGATACTGATACTTTTCATTTTGACCCCGCCCCCTTTTTTCAGGGACACTTCCATTTCTTTTGGTCTGTGTAACTTCTTTTGTCTTATGTTAATTTTGCAAAAGTTGAAAGGGAGAGGACATTTCCTTTTTTTTGAGTTTATATATATATACAGTAAGTATAATTTAAGTTACTCTGTTTGTGTCAATGAGCGGTGGAATAGAAAATGAGCATGTGACCAGTGTCGCTTGCAGGAATGCACATCTGAGGTGTGGGTGTTTCATATGTAGATGCGGTCTGGTGGCTTTATGGATGGCAGGTCACCTACGACGGCCCCCTTTGAGCGTTCCCATGGAGACCCTGGTACAGACAGCGCTGGACAGGGGCTACACCGCACAGGGGGAGATGTTCTCAGGTTACACCTTAGTGTTTTTTATGCTACAAACAAACAGCAAAATACACTGCCTTTCCAGGGTTCCCAAAAACCACCCTAGGGCCTCCTTGTATCAATTAGTCAACTAATATTCAATTCGGTGTGTCAGTTTAGACTTACAAAAAAATTGAGGAATCCCGAGGAGAAGTTTTGGAAACTCTGTGCCCTACTGTATTAATGACCTGTGTGTCTGTGTGTGTGTGCATACGTGCGTGTGTGAACCAGCTGGTGACATGGCTATGCTAGCAGAGGAAGTGACTGGTTGCAGGGCAGAGCTCCTTTCCGGTGGGATGAGTGGAGACAACTCTATGTCTGTTCTGAAACACCTGATTGACGGACAACCCGTCCTCATTCCGGATCCTTTATGCTGCTCTAAGAGATGAACCTGGGCTCCTGAGTGGCGCAGCGCTGATGTCACTTCCTTGGACTCGGTGGAGTATGTTAACTACACACACTCCAGCTGTGGTGGAGTTGGTGTCAGAGAGGGCTACTAGTTTTAAAGGTCACTTAGTGTTAATTGTTCTTTCATTTATTGGTCCCAATTTGTACACTACATGACCAAAAGTATGCGGACACCTCTACTAACGGTGGAGGAGGGATAATGGTCTGGGGCTGTTTTTCAGGGTTTGAGATATGCCCTTTGTTCCAATGAAGGGTCATCTTAATGATTCATGATACAAATACATTTTAGACAAGTGGGTGCTTCCAGCTTTGTGGCAACAGTTTTGGGAAGGCCCATTCAGGAAAAGTTTTGAGTATGGTGTGGAGGAAATCAAGGTGCCTGCACAAAGTCTCAACTACTATTCCTTCGAAAACCTTTGGGATGAATTGGAATGGTAATTGCTAGCCAGGTCTTCTTATCCAGCATCAGTGCCTGACCCCACAAATGCTCTTTTTTAATGAATGGGCACAAATTCCCACAGACACACTTCAAAATCTTGCGTAAAGCCTTCCCAGAACAGTGGCGGCTGTTTCAGCCACAAAGGGGGGGCCAAATCTATATTAACGCCCATGGTTTTGGAATGGGATGTCCATAATAAACCAGATTTATCTTAAACTTGTGTCATTTATGACTTTTGCCATAGAGAATCATTAACAGATTTACATTGCGGCCCAGGCAGGTGCCATAGTACTGACATTTGTCATGCCATATCGTAATTTTCCCAATGGGGTGAAAGGGTATCACCTGTGGGAGAAGTGTTTGCTGTTCACTTGATATTAAGTTCTTATCATGTATTTTACCATTTTACAATGTAATTTCTAAGTAAACACTTTGTAAATAGCAGCCTGTTAAATAGCAGCATGTATGTTTGATAGATATCAGAATTGTGATGTGTGCTGGATGTTTTCAAGCTCCTTGACTGTACAAACACAGATATGACGAGGACTTCAACCATGAGCCATGTCAACGCAGCGGGCACAGGGCACACTGGGCAGTGGCTTCAGGTTGGACCCCAGCACACACAGCCCAGGGCATGACAGTTGACCTATGACCTTTAACCGCTCCCTCTTTCAGGTGTCCTGCTGGGTCTGGAGCAGGGGACTGTCGGCACAGAGGACACCCAGCCTGATCCCACTCTGCCCTGGCTACTCCTGCCCCAGGATGAACCTACAGGCCCATTCTCCTGCCCCACCGCAGGGATCAGAGAATCCCACATCTTGGCCAAGCAGGGTAAGAGCCTGCGCTACCAGCTGTGGAGCCTGGAAAAGGTGGCCCAGAGTAACGCTCAGCTGAGGGACATGGACCCCTACAGGGCCAGGGACGGTACCCAGTACGTGGTGCCCAAGGGGGGGGTGGAGGCTGGGTTGGCAGGCCAGGTCGTGCTGCTCCACACTGGGGGACAGTGATCACAGGCTTTTCGTGGAACACTGTTTGGACTCATTGACTCCTCGGGTCAGAATTTCAGCCTGGCAGTACAGCGCATTGAAGATATGATGCAAGGTTGTTTTCATGGGTTGGCATGAATTTGTGAAGGTCACCAGACACACTGATCATGAGACAGTTGTTATCTTTGTTTGCAGAAAACACCTCATCACATGCACTTAAGGTCAAGCAGGCTGTATTATTGTATGACAACTTATATTGAAGCCGATAATCAAGGCATATGCACACCTAATAAATGGGACGTTTACTGTGGTCAATAGTTGACATCACTGAAAAAGTTCATGTTGTACGAATGCTTCAGGACATGTATAATGGGCTGCCAGGAATAACTATTAAATACTTTGTCAATGAAATGCTCACAGCAACCACATATAAGCTGTAAACAATGTGATTCATACTTCTGATCTGACTGGTTTTGGAGAATGAGAGACTCTAAGGTTTTTGGTTCCAGTTTATTGCAATTATTGGCCTTCTTGGAAAAAGTGACCAGTGGTATCGCCAGAACAGAACAATGTATATTCCCAAGAATCTGGCAATGAGCTGTCTCCTGAAATATAGCACAGAGAAAACAGGCTTCCCCAAACTATTAGAGATGTTAAAGACCCTCCGTCCTAATAATAATAATAATAATAATAATAATACAGACCTCAGCCACACAATGTCACCTGCTAAGAAATACAAGAATACATGGTATGTAAGACAACTATATTGCTAAAAACAATTAAGGGAACACGCAATCATGTGAGTATCATACCAAGTTAATTAAACATCACTGATATCAATCTGTCAAGTTAGGAAGCATAAGCGATTGTAAATCAATGTCACCTGTTTTGGTGCAAATGAATGGGACAACTGGTGCACTGGAGAGGCAACAGCAAGACAACCCCCAAAAAGGGAATAGTTTTGTAGGTGGTGGCCAGAGACAATTGTTCTGTCCTTTAGTTTAGCATTTTGCTAGTGTCCTTGTCACTACTGGTAGCATGAGGCGGCACCTACAGCCCATTCAGGTTACATAGGTAGTCCAGGTCCTCCAGGATGGCACATCCATACCTGCCGTCGCAGAAGATTTGCTGTGTCTCCCAGTACAGTGTCGAGCATGGAAGAGATAATCCCCAGTTTGGCGGTGGATAAGTGGGGAGGCATATGTTTGGAGGGTCACACAGACCTTCACATGCTACACAATGTACACAAAATACTTTGATATGTAATATGTTTTGGTCATCAAGACCCGATGTGATTTGAGTGTTCCCTTAATTTTTTTGAGCTGTGTATATATATATATAAAAAACACTTTGTAAACAAAACCATACATTGTTCCAGAATGTGTGCTTTTATGGTGTGGAATGTCTGAGAGATGTCAGCATTAGTAAGAGAATTCCAGTTTCCTGATGTCAATACTGACAGTGATATACTATCACACACGTAGGCCATCTATTTTCTCAATAGAGGAGTCTGCTCACACAGACAAACAATGTTGTCGGACGGACACTGAAGGATATGAAGGAAGACTTACTGGGATAAGACTGTTGGCTGATATCTAGGCTCAGTGACACATGACCTGAAACAGTTCAGCGGCATCAAACGTAGCATAAACACATAAAACAATCTGCTGTCAACTGTGACAGATTGTGTTTGGACATTTATATCAACACACAAAGGAATGGTATTGTAAAACCATAATTCCCAATACCCTGGAATAAAAAGTATACAAAAAAACAATGATTTAAAAATGTGTAGTTAGAGGGAGATAAAATCTAGTCACCACATTTTTGTCTTTTATATTATTCCATACTAAATCCCGTACAAATGTCCCAGTTCACAAAAATGACTGATCATTTGTTATCAAAACAAACAGAATTTCACTTCCTCAAGTTTTAAGTGACTTCTTCTACAAGGCTAGTCATTTCTGTTGCTCATCCCAAAAAAATATAAACTTCACCGAAAGGAATAGTCACAATTATGCCAATTGGGTCAATTTCCGTTCACCAGAACTTGTTTAGCTTATAAGAACCTTGGTTACCAGACTGAACCTGTATTCAGACTACCAGGCAGGCTTCGCTTTGATCAATGGCTTTTGTAAAAGAACAGTGCAATACAGTTTGTAGTTAGTCATGACCTCCCAGTCACGTGCCCACTTGGCGCAAAAATAAAGAAAATCATATAATATCCCAATCTGGTTTACCAGCTGGGTCCACGCTATCAGACAGTCTGCTGGCCACTCTGAGAGCCAATCAAATTCCAGTGTTCACAATGTCAACCAAACTTAGAAAAGAGATGTTACAGACGTCCGTTTAACACTCCAGAAAACTTTGGAATGGTAAAAATAAAAACAATCCCAGAATCTAGGCACAAAATAGGACAAAACCTGAAGAGGCGAAGGCAAAATATATTTTCTTTTAAATAGAGCTATTTACATAAACAGGCTACGCACTGGAGACAGTTTAAATATACAGGTGTTTCCTGTGGTCTAGTGTTGTCAAAAGTAAAAACTATTCAAACATTCTCCCTTGCGTCTAAGGACACTTGAGGATTTATCCCATTAATCTCACCAGTAGAAGAAGGTAAATGAGGGCAGAGTCGTTAGTGTGTGCATGCGTCAAAGGAAGTTTATAAGATAGCTATTATCAGGATGACGCCCGGGGACACAGCTGGGCGTGTACATGGCTTTTGTGGTTTATGAGGGGAGGGGCAGAGCAACAGCCACGCTGGTGCTTCTTCATTCTCCCTTTGGTTTTCCACTTTTTTCTCAATCCCAAGTATCCTTCAGTCAGTCCTGTCCTCCGCCATCCAGTCTCTCCTCTAGGCCGTCTGTCCGTCCTCTCTCCCCACCTGTCTTACGCACTGTGGGGAGCATGGTACTCAGGACATCTATGAGGTTGTCCAGACCCCACAGGTAGCCGTCCTCACGGTTGCCCTCCCTCCAGGGGGTCCGGTGGTCAAGAATGAGGGGGGCAGGGAGGGGCACAGTCTTCCCAAAGTCTATCATCCACACGCAGGCCTTCCCCGAGGAGTCGTGAACAAACAGCAGGGAGCTGCCCACAACCTGGCAGAAAACAGGGCTGGTTAGATCATTCTGATGGGTTCAAAAGGAATTCCAATCATAGTGAAAGTGACAGCTTTACTGAAGGAAAATCTTTCTTACTGAATGTTGTGTCTTGTTAATCTATATATACAGTGTGGTTAAAGGTTTTGAGAATAGCACAAGTATTGATCTCCACAGAATTCCCTGCTTCAGTGTTGAAGATGACAATTTGCATATATAGTCGTGGTCAAAAGTTTTGAGAATGAAACAAATACCAATTTTCACAAAGTATTCTGCCTCAGTGTTGATGACGGCAATTTGCATATACTCTACAATGTCATGAAGCGTGATCAGATTAAAAATTGAAATCATTGTTCTTCTTCTGTCAACCATGGTTACCTGCATGGTTACAAGGAAACACGTGCCGTCATCATTGCTTTGCACCAAAAGTGCTTCACAGGCAAGGATATTGCTGCTAGTAAGATTGCACCTAAATCAACCATTTATCAGATCAAGAACTTCACGGATGTTCAATTGATATGAAGAAGCATTCAGGGCACCCAAGAAAGTCCAGCAAGTGCCAAGACCGTCTCCTAAAGTTGATTCAGCTGTGGGTACAGGGTACCAGCAGTGCATAGCTTGCTCAGGAATGGCAGCAGGCAGGTGTGAGTGCATCTGCACGCACAGTAAGGCAAAGAATTTTGGAGGAACCCCTGGTGTCAAGAAGGGCATCAAAGAAGATACTTCTCTCCAGGAAAAACATCAGGGACAGAATGATATTGTGCAAAGGGTAGAGGGATTGGACTGCTGAGGACTGGTGTATAGTAATTTTTTCTGATTAATCCCCTTTGCGATTGTTTGGGCCATCCAGGAAAAACCTTGCCAAGAGAAGACAAGGTGAGTGCTACCATCAGTCTTGTGTCATGCCAACAGTAAAGCATCCTGAGAACATTCATGTGTGGAGTTGCTTCTCAGCCAAGAGAGTGGGCTCACTCACAATTTTGCCTAAGAAAGCAGCCATGAATAAAGAATGGTACCAACACATCCTCCAAGAGCAACTTCTCCCAACCATCCAAGAACAGTTTGGTGACGACTAATGCCTTTTCCAGCATGATGGAGCGTCTTGCCATAAGGCAAAAGTAATAACTAATTGGCTTGCAGAACAAAACATTGGAATTTTGGGTCCATGGCCAGGGAAATCCCCAGACATTACTCCAATTGAGAACTTGTGGTAAATTCTCAAGATGCAGGTGGACAAACAAAAATCCACAACTTCTGACAAACTCCAATCGATCATTGATCATGCAAGAATGGGCTGTCAGTCAGAATGTGGCCCATAATTTCATTGACTGCATGCCAGGGCAGATTGCAGAGGTCTTGAAAAAGAAGGGTCAACACATCAAATATTGACTCTAAATAAACTGAATGTAATTGTCAATGAAAGCCTTTGACACTTATGGAATGCTTGTCATTATACTTCAGTATACCATAGTAACTACTGACAAAAAGATCTAAGAACACTGAAGCTGCAAACTTTGTGGAGACCAATACTAGTTTCATTCTGAAAACATTTGACAACGACTGTAGAACATTTGTGTACCGAGTGAGTGTGTGTGCGAGAGAGAGAGCGAGAGAGTCCTACCTCATGTGTTCTGAAGAACTGTGATTCCTCCAGAGTGGTTCGCAACTCCTTCAGCCGTTGCAGATAGAGTTTCTAGCAGAAGGAGAAGACCAGGAGTCAAATAAACATGAATCTAAAACAGCTCTGTTGGTGCCCTAAATCAGTGGTCTTCAAACCTCTCCTGGGGACCAATGACTGTCTAAGTTTTGTTGTAACCCTGAACTAGCTTACTTGATTCAAGCAGGTAAGTGCTTGATGATTCATTTATATTTTAGTCATTTAGCAGACTCTTATTCTGAGCGACTTACAGTAAGTACTGGGACATATGCCTGTAGCAACTCATGAGTAAAGTGCCTTGCTCAAGGACACAAATACACTTAACCTGGCGACCATTCGAATAACAAAACTGTGACTCCCTAACCTCTGACCTTTCTGATGCCAGGAAACATGTGATTCTGGTGTGCTAGCTCTGGGATACATCTAATATAAGGCACGGCTGGGGGTCCCCAGGAGAAGTTCGAGAGCCATGGTCCTAAAAACTCAGATTTAATCACCTACCAGGATCTGAATGTCGGCCCCCACAAAGTCTTCCAGGGACCGCATGACCTGCTCCCGGGATTTGGTCTTCTTAAAGTTGGTGTTGCACGTGCCGTCCGCTCTCTGAAACAGCAGCAGTCTCATTATAACCATGACCAAGGGATTGTGCCCTGCCCTGCTGAACCTCAGTGTGACCCCTGACTGACCTTAATGCCCTCGATCCGGAATCCCAGGGTGGCCGTGGAGCTCAGGGTCTCCCTCCACTGCATGTATCTGGGCTTCAGGATGCCTTGCTGGGCTCTCTCCTGCTCTGTGGGTGCCTCAGGGTCCACGGCCACCATCTTCTCGTACATGTCCTTGCGTAGTCGTGGACGCTCCCTGGCCTTTAATAACTCCTCCTCCAAGTACGTCCTGACAGCACATGGAACACAGCCGAAGTTGAACTGACACCATTGTTATTTATACAATATGTAAAATATATGAAAATGTATGCTCCAAAATCAGCTTTGTGGTTTTAAAAATAGGACTTAGAGTTAGATGTAGACTAGGGGTATTCAACTCTTATTTAGACCCTCTTGGGGTTAAGAGTCGAATACCCCTATATAAACACACACCCACACACCCACACACACCCACACACACCCACACACACACACACCCACCTCCCCGTGGCCACAAGGCCATTGGTTGCGTATAACTATGGGTCACTTCTGACTTGTCCTTACTAGCTCTCTGCTGCTACTCTGCTTCTCACATGACTTTTTCTGCCCTTGACACTCTACCTCAAATCTCCAGAGTACAGCTATCTTTAATACATGTAAGTGTACACACTCTTTAATTCATAGGCTCCTGGGAGTAATATTTGAACCTTGCCAAAATCAGTTCCACCACAGCTAACATCTGTCTTTTTTTCACCTGGTGCCCATTTTGCAGTCCATGATGGACGGGGATTCGAAGTCAGCCAGCAGGTCGTCCATTAGGTTGTAATCCTGGTCGTCCCTCTGCACGATGCCGTAGTATCCGGGGACAAACGGGCGCAGAGTGTCCCCCATCAGCTGCTGCAAACACTGCTGCTCCGTCTCACAGTAGCTTTTCAGCAAACGGCCGTCTTCCCCCGCCTGGAAGTTCCCTGTGAGACCGAGGAATGTTGAGTGATATTAGAGAAATCAAAGCGTGAGTACGGACACAGCGAGGTCAAAGAATTTTGCAAATGGAGAAGCAGAATGAGAGAAAACTGCGTTTACCTGCGTGCCCGGCCAGCTGCACCCAGCGTTTCTTAAAGGACACCACGAATGGAGACCAGTTCACAATCGTCTTCAGCTTCTGCCACGGCTTGACCTGTTGAAGGATGGGAAAGATAACAGACATGTTTCCGCAGCACCAACAGATGGCTTAGGTGGTGTTAGCCACCCTTAACCGAGTCTTGATTCAGTTTCTCCGAAATTAATTCCACTCGCACACAGCCGTAAACTCAAAGATATGGTGTGTCGTTTTGCTTATCAACCTACAAACTAGAATGGGCTGCAAATGTAACATGACAACCACTGATCTAAATACACTCTGAAAAAGACACAGCTCCAGTGAGTCAAGGCTAGGTACACAAACTCTCCCACAGCTCCCATTCACAAAACATTGACCAGAACCACCAGATAGATTTCACAGCAAACACAGATGACCCTGACCTAAACAAGAACAGAGTCTCGTCGAGTACGTGTGGGAGCACGTCCCATTCGTAGCATTGATTTTTCTTGGGGCATCTGAATTTTTGCATGTGCAGCGAATGCGTGCATAGGCTTGGTTTGTCTTCATTGTGAAACACTGTGACATGACTACGCAAGAAACACACAAAGGGAGGAATACAATGAACGATAAAACACACGACTGATTAGTACATTTTATGTGTATTTAATTTTTAAAAACAGGGAGGCAAAGAGGAGCGTAGAGACAAAGTTTGAAAAGAGGTATGGCCCAGGGTGGTCTGCTGTCCCTGGTGCATGTGTACTGCTGCATTATCAGTATGAATCCGGTCAACTGCTCTTCCTTCTCTCAAATAAATAAAGACAATTCCTGAAAAGACCTTTTGTATTTTCATTTACATGAGAAAGCTTCTAACACAATGACAAGAGAAAAGAAATTGGAGGGAGGGCTATCAGGTAATTTCTGTGAAAAGTCACACGTCATAGGTAATGTCGTAAAACAGTTTATATGATGTTTTATAACCATGCACACACTGCGGAAGAAATCCATGCCCCAGCAGAGCCAACACACCCCTGAAAATGTTCCTGTCTGTCTCCTTTGTCACATTCTCCAGCAGCAATGTTACTGCATGTGTTTACTGCTTCCATACATCTGGAGTGAACCACAAAACAGTGGTCAGAAAACAGGCCAGATGTACTAAATATAGGGTGATGAATTCTGGTGCTCACTATATGTTCTTCACCCTATATTTAGTACAGGCCAGATGTACTAAATATAGGGTGATGAATTCTGGTGCTCACTATATGTTCTTCACCCTATATTTAGTACAGGCCAGATGTACTAAATATAGGGTAAAGAACATACAGTGAGCATCAGAATTCATTGGACAGTGACCATTTGTTGGTTGTTTTTTCCAGTACTCTGGCACTTTGAGATTAAAAAGGGTATAATGACGTTGAAGTGCAGAGTGTCACCTTTATTTTGAGGGTGTATTCATATACGGTATTTTCGGATGAACCGTTCAGAAATTACTGTTTAACATAATGTAGAATAAAGTTATATTTGTCAATATTTGGTCACTTATTGTTTGCAAGCAATCCCAACTGCGTCTGGTGATGCATCGACATCACCAGACGCTGGGTATCTTCCCTGGTGATGCTCTGCCAGGCCTGTACTGCAGCCATCTTTGATGCAAAGGAAGCTGGCAGTCATAACGCTCAGAAATGAAAAGAAGAACTTTGCCAAAACCCTGGGCATGTCCAAGTAAACAGTCTGGTTCATCATTAACAAGAAAAAAACAACAACCGGTGTACTCAATTATGCCTAAGGACCAAGTAGAACGAAGAGGACCATTGTTGTGGATGACAGGAGAATACCCTCTATGGTGAAACCCCCTTGACAACAGCCCAACAGATCAAAAACACTCTCCTGGATGCAGGTGTAGATGTGTCAAAGCCTCCCATATGTAGAAGACTACACCAGCAGGGCTACAGAGGGTACACTACAAGATGCAAACCACTGAGAAGTCTGAAGAACAGAACGCCGAGATTAGTTTGTTAAAAAGCACCTAAGAGACCCAAAAGAAAATAGTATTGTTGACAGATGAGATGAAGATTAACATGTATCAGTGTTGGAAATGCCCATGATCCAAATCATACCACATCATCTGTGTAACATATTGGAGGGGGTGTAGTGGCTTGGGCCTGTATGGCTGCCAGTGGAACAGGCTCACTTGTCTTCATTGATGTTGTGACTGCAACAGTAGTAAAAAACTGAACTTTGAAGTCTAAAGAAATATTTTATCTGGTCAGATAAAACCAAACGCCTTCAAACTCATTAGAGAGCACTTATTCACAGTACTGTCACTTTAAGGAGTGACACAGCACAGTTAGTTCTTGCTTGGGACCCATAACACATGCAACAAGCCAATGACCCTAAACATACCGCTAGAGCAACCATGGGGTTTTTGATCACCAAAACATAGACTGGCCGAGTCAATCGCCAGTTTTGTATCCAATTGAACATGATGACATAATTTTAAATGCTGAAGACGAGACTGAAGGCATTAAGTCCACGACATGGGGGCTACAGAACAAACCTGGCAGAGCTTCTCCAGGGAAGATACTGTTTAGGAATAAACACCAGGACACAGTTGGGAGTAAATCATATAGCTGAGTTCATTAAGATTTAACACGTGCATGGATGGAAAGGACATTGCCAGAGTGATTTGCCCCGATCAGATGTTGCCATGTTCTTATAGGCAGGTAAATTGTGGTTTATGACAAAAGACCAAATGGTCCACCATAGGGGTCAGGACCCCCTACAGAGTACAGGACCCCCTACAGAGTACAGGACTACAGAGTACAGGGACACTTTAAGACAAAAGGCCCTATGTAGTCCTGGGAAACAGGATCTGACTCTGGGTTGCAAAGGTGATAGCTCTACAGTAAACACGAGGAATCATCCTATCACCATATCAATAGAAGCTCCTTTGCCATGTGGTGACAGTATTCTATGGGGGGGGGGGGTCATCCCTTCCCTGCCCCCAGGCTCTACAACTTCAAACGGCTAGTAGGGTAAACAATTCTACCACAATACCCAGCGTCTGATGATGTTGATGCACCGCAGACTTCAAGCAGTCATTGTATGCATAGGGTTTGCGACCAAATATTGACAATTATTACTTTACATTATGTTAAAACAGCAGTGCGGGATTCTTTAACAAACTAACATTAGTTACATTCCAGCCCTTGCCAAACCAGTTCACACAATAGCCGCTTTCCGACCAAGTAGTTACAGGAACGTAGTTATAGGAACAGTCCACTTCTAAACA
>JACXGM010027739.1:0-14361 GCA_016801145.1 Umbra pygmaea | reverse complement strand
TTGCGTTCTTTAATTGGTTAAGGTAACACTCCGCTACAGCCGACTACTTTCGTTTTGACATGACAGCAGTATCTGCAAGTACGTGTCACGTGACGGTCCGTTGATACAAGGATAATTGTTTCGTCTGCTATTTTCGACACTTCTAGAAAAAAATACCGAGGTCATGACCTCGGTGTCCTCAATGGTAGTTACGGCCATGCGTGGGGGTTAAAGAAGGCATGTGGGGGTTAAAGAAGCATGTTAGATGTTAATAAAACCTATTTATGGACAACAATGCACATAATTTAGTGAGGGGGCAGTTGTATTTATGAAATTGTGGAAACTGCAATTAAGTAAATTAGGGAATTGCATGCAGCCTAGTTCTTCCACCATACCAAACCTCAGTAACTCAATGTTGATACTACAGAGTCCTAGGAGTTTCCATCTACTCGGTCTTATTCAAACAAATGCACATCACGTTTAGATTTTGAGTTGTTCTTTACTTGTTTCAATTAGTTTGGACACATTTCCCACGGTACCTCGTAGAAACGTTACTATAGATACAGACGCTGCGCCTATTTTGAAAAAGCTTTTTTCAAAGTCCCTCCCTCCAGGCAGGTCAGAGAAATTCCTTCACGTTTATTGTGTCGTGACAATATAACTTTTTGAAATTGTCACAAATAAAGGTACACGTTTGAAGTCGTCTACAACTATCCGTAATTCGTTCCAGAAACACATGGTAACGTAAACATTTTCTCTTTATTGTACTATTTTATCTAAACATCCCCGGAGAGTTGAACTGAAAATGAATACTGAAACTAGATACGTTTACAGCATGCAGTTTATGTTAAAAATAAGAAATTCTGAAAAGAGACATCTAGAGGAAATGTTTTTATTTTGTAACAAAAGTCCGCATTACGTTACGTGTCCTAAAATGACCAGGAAGTGTTGGCTACATTTGTTCACGTGTTTGTAAACTGGACGTTTCTCTTGTTTTTTTTCGGGTAACTTAAAAATTAAAAACATCACCCGCAAGCCATTGAAAATTGGTAATTACTATTAAAGTTCAGCGCTATCGACCCTGGTAACGCGTTGCCCAAAGTCAGAGCAGCGCAGATGTTTTACCTTGTAGGACCGGTGTTTCAAGTCCTTTTAACACAACAACCTTTCAGTGGTCGATGTTCTAACCCTGCCATCTCACTGGGGTTGTGACATCCAGGAACTTGTTGGATGGATTTTATTTATGGCGCATCATCACTGAAGTTCACTAAAAAGGTTAGCCAACGTCTTGAATCTACTTTTTCCATCCAGTTTATAAAACTGTATTCTTTTTTGTAACTTGTGCAATTTTTTACAAGATATTTTAGACAATTGCAATAGTTTGCTACACTACTTTGCAATGTTCTCCTTTTCACTGTTGATTATGATTAAGCAGAGGGACAGCATTGGTAGTGGCGTCATTCAGGAAGTGAAGAGTGAGTTCGAATTACTTCGAATTAGTATGACTAAAATATAGAAGGAACATCGTACCTTTGGCCTGGTAGGCGGTGCGGATGCTACCACCACAGACAGATATAGACAGGCCATGGGTTGTTTGCAGTCACAAGAGCTAGTTATTTTAGAAATGATTATGCTTGTGTTTCTCACAGTAGTATATGCTAGTTATTTATGTTATAATAAGGTGTGGGGCAACCTTTTCTGCACTTTTTTAAAAATCAAATTCACATCGTTTAGTGTTCTGCTCTGTGAAATTAATCACTTTTCATAGGGAGGCTATTTAAATTTAATATATGCTATGCTTCAGACTTGTATTATCTTCATAAAAACATCTGAACACATTTCAACACACAAGCTTAACTTGTCTTTAAATATTGTGTCACTGAGTTTCTTTTGGGTTTAATGCAGAAACATTGGACGATAAGTTAGGTAACAGTATGCAAAGCGCTACAGCAAGTTATTTTCCTAAGTTGGCCATTGAAACAATCTAATATCTTACACTGAAATGTAGCCTCTATTTGAAATGCAATTGTTATGGAAACTAAATTAGGACTGCACCAACATAAGGTGAATCTTATGTTGATGCAGAATCTGTTATCATCCCAAATGACTAATGGTGATGTGTGCATACAGAGCACCGTAATTCATTACACGGTAACCAATTTTTGGTTATTCTGGTTCTGTACTGTAGCACTGAGTTAGAAAGGTGCACATTGTCAACTTTAATTTGAAGGTATATTCATACAAATCAGGTGAACCATTTAGAAATGACCCCCCCCCCCCCAATTTTTTTAGGGCACCAACTACTTTGGACAGTTCAACAGAATGTAGAATTAAGTAGTCATTGTTATTTCGTCACATCATTTGCATGAAATGACTGCTTGAAGTCTGTGATAATTCGACATCACCAGGGGCTGAATATCTCTCCTGGTGATGCTCTACCAGGCCTGTACTGCAGCCATCTTCAGTTTCTACTTTTTTGGGGGATTTTTTTCATAATGTTTTCAGCATGTAATTTCCATCTCAAATTCCAAAAAGTTTGGAACAGTATGGAACAACCAAAAGTTAAAAGAAACAGTCATCTGAAAATTTTAATTCACCCTGTACTATAATGAAAATACATTAATAACACATGTGATGTTTTACTAATTTATTTTTGATTTGTTACTGTCCAAATAGCCTACCCATTTGGACAGCAATGTGTTTGTAAATGCTGACAAAATAGCCATCCAGAGATCAGTTAAAGCGTTAGGACGATCAGGGAGAACGTGTGTGTGTGTATGGGTGTGTATGTCCTCTGTGTGGAAGTGTCTGACTGTGTGGATGTGTCTGACTGTATACGTGGCGGTGTGCTGTGTGCTCTCTGCCTGTCCTGCAGTGATCCAGCCTGCAGCTTCTGGTCTCGAGTCGAGCTCCTTGAAGGCAGTCTTCTACACCAGTGCACACAGGAACCCATGTGTAGGCCTTGCCTATGTTTATCTTTACCAGTCAATATTTCTAGGGGCTGACATTCCAGACAAGCCAAAGTACTCCTCGAAGTCTAGCTCAACATGTGCCCATCAACCAGCCACTCACGTTTGCTCTGGTCACAATGTGTTACATACCACGTCCGTACCAAGAACAGCAGCTTTTTAGTAGTTCGATTTGCTAATTTTCTGTTGCGACTTTCCAATTGATGTCATAATTGTGAGGAGCATACTCTTTCAAGCTGTTTGGTTCTGTCTAACGTCAAGCTGTTTGGTTCTGTCTAACGTCAAGCCGTTTGGTTCTGTCTAACGTCAAGCCGTTTGGTTCTGTCTAACGTCAAGCCGTTTGGTTCTGTCTAACGTCAAGCCATTTGGTTCTGTCTAACGTCAAGCCGTTTGGTTCTGTCTAACGTCAAGCCGTTTGGTTCTGTCTAACGTCAAGCCGTTTGGTTCTGTCTAACGTCAAGCCGTTTGGTTCTGTCTAACGTCAAGCCGTTTGGTTCTGTCTAACTTCGGGTTTAGTTAGCAGGGTGGAGAGAAGCATAGCTGCTTGCTGACTCTCTCTCACCTATCCTTTGAGCTTCCACACTTTGAAGAGTGCCATATTCCTTTCTGTTTAGAAGGAATGTTGTAACTATTAGTGGTCGTAATGGCTATTGGCCATTGCAAAATGTAAAAATAAAGGGGGTAAAATAATGTCTGCTTTTGGTACCTAGAGATCAAATGAGGCCTGGCCAGGGCCACAATTTCAAAAAAAATTCAGCTTTTATTAATTATTTCACAAATATGATTTTAAAAGGTTGTTGTTTTTCTTTCTGACCCTCTCTGTCAGACTGGGCTTTATCGACTAATTAAAGAGGCGGTTGCTAAGAGATGACAAGCAGTGACATGGCTGCTGAGGGCATCTGATGTGCAGCAGCCTGAACCAGCATCCCTGCTCTGGGTCTCGGCTCTCAACCCCATCCACCACACCTCAGTGCACCTGACCAATGAGCTACAACGCATACACACACCATGGCAGCTTTCACCAGTACGCCCAAGGGGACTTTGAAGAGTATTCCCGGGCACGGGGACCGGGAGCCGAGTCCAGCAGAGTGTGACTGGAGGGACTGTGAGACGGGAGACCGTGAGGTATCCACAGGACAAAGCACCATGCTGGAGAAGACACATGACTTCTTTCAGCTCTGTGACATCGAGAACAAGGGCTTCATCAACCGCAGGGACATGCAGGTAAGGTCATCTGGATGGGTTTTCTTGTTGACAGTCATTAATTGTGGTGAGAGTTGGAGTTGTGTAACTACGTATCTATGCCAGAGCAGGCAGTTAATTGATTACATGTATCTGGATTTATCATATTGTTAGTTAAACCTGATTATATCCAGGGTTGCTCTGAGGACTGGTGGATCCCCTGCTGTGATCTCACTGTCAGAGGCTCCCTCAAGGAGAACTGAATATGCAGATATACAGTAAAACAATGTAAAATAATTCTGTAAATGGATGATGCTTTAAAAAAAATTAAATGACAAAATTCATAATGATATAAAGTTCCAAATGCATTACCAATACTGTAAAACTGTCACCTGCTATACCCTCATCTTTTGGTTTGGATATCCTTCGCCCAGAGTAATACTTTCTTCACCCTTTTCTGTTTCAGTTAATCCGTTTGGTTCTATCAACACATTGTCATTGATAATTAGCACATGTTTGTTAATCTAGGTCTATCGATGCATATTTGTGTCAAATACATTTGTCTCCTGCTTGGTACTGTTGGAATGAGATGTGGGGTCTATGCAGGTTCATCCGAGTCTAAGATATTGCATCTTGAAATCGGTTGTTGTTTGGCAACTCTTTACTAAAACCAAATATGCAATGATGTATGACATCCTCCTGCACAAACACATTAATTTCTGGATTATTTACCCATAATACACCAAAAAAGAAACATACATTTTTGTATTTTTTTGGGATATATACAGTATGACATAATACATAAAGGTCAGTGTCTCACAATGTTGGATTTCATTGATGTTGTAGCCAAGTTACTTCTGAATCCACAACTATAAGGCACTTCAATGTAGGTCAAAGTAAGACCTTTTCAGAGGCCAAAATGTCAACGTTCCTACCTTAGACCTTGAAGAATTAACTTTGTTTCAACATCCATTGGCTTATATACCTACACTACAATGTATAGAATTTATCTGGAATTATTGGTGTATTACTTAATGTTACTTTGTTTAGGAAAAAACAAAGAATTCTCTGTAACGTAGAATTTTTTGGTAATCAAAAGGTTGCTCTTAAAATGTTGCCCCCCTCACCACGGGACACGTATGTTTGAGATTTGGAAGCTTATACTTTTTGCTCTTTTCTTTAGACACACTAATGCAAAAGACAAAAAGGAAACATTGATGACTAAATGATAGTGTGCCCTTAGACATCCGCACACTAACTTCTACAGAAATATGACAATTGAATGCACCTAATAATGACAGGAATTTTGATTTTCATGAAATAAATTATAAACTAAGTTTAAGCTCTTTGATATTAATATGAGGTAATACAAAATATTTAATTGACTTATTACAGTAACATGAACAATTAAGGATTATTCAAGTAAGTAAGTAAGTAAGTAAATTTTATTTATAAAGCACACTCTAACACAGCAAGCCTGAACGAGGTGCTGAACAAACCAAGGCCTTGTTGGCAGTATTAACTGATGGAGTTAAACATTAGTGGAATGGTGTCGATTCAGGCATTTGTGAAAATTCTCTGAAAGTATGGAACCTCAAAATAGCCATGTCTATGTGATCACTTGTCTGAAGCTTGTATAAAGTTCAACATGTCATGTCTAACAGTGTATTCCAACATATTCCTCCTCTTCACACCTGGAGACAAACATGCCATCCTGAGGCTATCTTTCAGCCCTTCTATACATCTGTGGTGTGCTCATAATAGATGATTCTGAGGACACAGCCTGTACCTTTTTAATTCAGGAGAGCATGTGAAAACATTGCCAGCGAAAACCACACATAACCGTGTTTTGCCGTAGAGCTCATTCAGTCCCATTATTGTTCAGATCTAGACATCTCCTCCATATTCATCTAGTCGCCCTTTGATGGAGCGCTTGTGAGCCCACACTGTGATTATGGTCTCTCAAGAATGGATCCCTTTGATCCAATGTTTATGGAAATGTATTGAACATTACCATATACCCTCAGCCTGTATTCATTATACATCTCCCCCACTGCTGTTTGTTTAAATGATTCTAATTTACCCACACAGATTCTGTCAATATACATGTTGTACAACAGAAATACTGCGGGTGAGTCTGACACATGTTTAACAATAAGGGTGGGTAATCTAGCAGAGTGGCACAAATGACGAACAACTTCTTTTTCTCATAATGTGTTCTAGAAACTGCCGTTCATCGTAGCACTTGTATACATTTGTGATAATGCTCCAACAGCCTGCCAGTGCTTTTCACATTCTGACAAGAAGGTTTGGCTGTGGGTCATCTCTGGCTGTGAATCGTCTGCTGACAAAAGAGATGTTAGCCTAGATAAGAGTTTACAAGATGTTATTACTATCAGTGTCACAAGTGGTTTTGTTGTTACATGAAAGTGCACAGTTCAGAGGGGTGTGGCACCGTTTAGATTATCAGGATCCTTGTGAATTTTACTGTTTGTTTTCAAGGTTTCACAAAGGCTTTCACACTCCGTTTGGTTATATTATTATTAAAAATATTATTTTGTGTTTGTTAAAAAGTTAGTTATTTCTTTATTGTCATTGTCACTAGTACAACGAAAAGTGCTCTCCAGTCAGTGCATCATAATTTTTTTTTTTAAACACAGACAATCATACACATCCAGTCATCGCATAAAAAAGTCATCTATTCCACCTTAGCTTCCATATTGCACATTATTATTATTATTATTACTTTGCAGCATTGAGAGAGGTTATTGCAGTAGGGTAAAACCTGTATTTGAGTCTATTTGTCCCTGCTTTTACCGATTTATACCGTCTGCCTAAAGGCAACAGTTCAAACAGGGAGTGACCAAGATGATGGGTGTCCTTTTAAGATATTCTGGGCTTTTTTGAGACAACGAGATCTGTGTAGGTCTTCCAGTGTAGGGAGAGGGCAGCCAACGATCATCTGGGCAGTGTTAATGACCCCCTGGAGCAATTTCCTCTGAGCCATTGTGCAGCTGGTGTACCATATGCAGTAAGTTAGTATGCTCTCAATAGAGGCACGGTAAAAAGACACCAGCAGACGTTGTATGATACAGTTTCTGCTGGGCCTTTTTCAGCAGCTCCGAGGTGTTCACGCTCCAGGATAGGTTCTCCTCAATGTGGACTCCCAGGAAACGGAAGTCTGCCACCCTCTCCACACAGTCCCCGTTGATGATTAATGATGGGATATCTGTTTTCTTTCTCCTGTAATCTATAATGAGTTCTTTGGTCTTTGAGGTGTTGAGGAGCAGGTTGTTGGTCCTGCACCATGTTGACAGCCGCTCCACCTCATCTCTGTAGTCAGACTCGCCTCCGCCCCTAGAGATAAGCCCGACCACAGTGGTGTCATCCGCAAACTTCACCATGGTGTTACTGTGATGGGCAGGGCAGCAGTCGTGTGTGTAGAGGGAGTAGAGCAAGGGACTCAGAACACACCCCTGTGGTGAGCCAGTACTGAGGCTAAGGGCAGGGGATGTAAGGTTACCCACTCTGACCCTTTGTCTGCTGTCTGAATGGAAGCTATTTATCCACATACAGATAGTGTTTGGAAGCCTCAGTTCCCCCAGTTTGACCACCAGCTTGTGAGGAAGGATTGTATTGAATGCAGAGCTATAATCCACAAAGAGCATCCGCACATAGCTCCCCTGCTGCTCCAGGTGTGATAGGGTAGCATGGAGTGCTATGGCTATGGCGTCTTCTGTGGATCGGTTCACTCTGTAGGCAAACTGGTGGGGGTCAAGGCTGCAGGGCAGGGCTGCTGTGATGTGATTGCAGACCAGTTTCTCAAAGCACTTCATCACCACTGGGGTGAGTGCCACGGGTCTCGGTAGTCGTTGAGGCTAGATATGTTTTTTGGTAGGGGGACAATAGTTGAGGATTTCAGGCAGGGTGGTACAGTGGACTGTGCCAGAGACTGGTTGAAAATCTTTGTAAAGATTTCAGCCAGCTGATCTGCGCAGTCCTTCAGCGCGCGTCCCGGGACGCCATCAGGACCAGCCACCTTCCTCGGGTTGACAGCCCGCAGGGTATGCCTCACCTCATGCTCTCCAATTGTGAGGTTTATGCTGCTGTGGGCCTTGTGGTGTAGTGGCGCTGTCTCTGGTGCCGTGGCCTCAAAGTGGGCAAAGAAGATATTTAGCTTCTCTGCCAGCACGGGGTCACCTTCCACAGATCTGAGGTTGGTCCTGTAATTGGTCAGATGCTGAACTCCCTCCCTACTTTTGTTACTGCTCAGGTGTTCCTCTGTCCTCCTTCTATAGTCTGCTTTGGCCTCTGATGCCCCTTTTCAGGTTGGAATGTGCTATAAAGGTCTTTGTTTCCGGATCTGCAGGCGGTGTTCCTTTCTTTTAGCAGCATCTGGACCCATCGTGTCATCCAGGGTTTCCGGTTGGGGTAGATCCGGATGTTTTTGTCCACTGTGACAGTCTCTATGCAATTCTTAATGTAGCACAGAACACTGTCTGAAAATCTCCAGGTCCTGATGTTAAAAAAAAAACAGTTGGTTCTCTCAAAGCAGTCCTGCAGCTGCTGGGTGGCACCTAATGGTCATGTGGTAACATTCTTTGTAATGGCAGGAGCAGTTTTCCTGAGGGGGGCATATGCTGGGATTAAAAGCAGGGACAAGTGATCGGACTGGCCCAAGTGTGGTAGTGGTTTGGCCCTAATGCCCATTTTGATGTTAGAGTACACCTTGTCCAGGGTGTTAACTCCCCTTGTAGCACACTTAACATGCTGATGGAATTTAGGGAGTGCTGCCTTTAAGTCCGCATGATCAAAATCCCCTGCTATGATATTCACAGCGTCAGGATAAGTGCTCTGCTTATTGGTAAATATTGCATTTTGTTAAATTTAATAAACATTTGTATTAAACACAAAGCATCTGTTATTCTTGATTTACATTAATGTAATCAGTTGACTGTGTGGAAATAATGCAATACCATACTGCTTATTTTTACATTTCATGGAGAGAGACTTACAGTATTGAGTCTATACATCTTCAGGCTTTCCTCTCCTGTCCACACGTGGGAGTCGAACCCCCAGCACTGGCATTGCGAGCATCGTGCTCTACCGAGTTGCACAGGAACCTTCAGTTTAAAAATGAAGCTACTGTGCAGTCTCATAATTCTCCAGATGTGACCATTTCTCCTGATGCTGATAATACATTTGAGCGTATTATTGCCAACCTGTTAACCCACAGGCGAGCTTCAGTTCCTCAGTCGGGTTAACGGCAGCTGTGTTACTGTGTTGTATTCTACAGAGGCTCCACGGAGAGCTGCCTCTCAGCGCGGAGGAGCTGGAGAACGTTTTCACCACTCTGGATTCCGACGGCAATGGATACCTCACCCTGGACGAGTTCTCCTCAGGATTCAGTACGTTGGCCATGTTCTCTGAATTCTTTTCACTAACTAGTTTATGCTCAAATGCAGAGACATTTTTTCTGTGTACCACTTCCTATTGGGGGGTATGTGTGCGGAAAGCTGTTCTAGTGGTTAGGACACCTCAGTGGATTGCATAAGAATCCTGGTTTGAACACCTCCGACTACGAAGTTAAAACCATAGAAATGGAATGATTAGAAATGCCATTCCAATTCAAATCAATGTAGCAGAATGGTCAGAGCGGCAGCCATTTTTACGTGTACCATTCCATTGCAAAGATCTAGCGGGCTACTTCCGCATTAAACCGAGTTGCGTGTTGTCACCGTGACAACTAACAACAATCGCCATTTTGTTGTGTACCAATCGAATGACCTCTCCAAGCAGCTCAATGGCCTTTTTATCCATTCTATTTCCATGGTTGAAACATGTCATTCTGTGTGTGAGCAAGACAGTGAACCCAAATCCTTCCCTGGTTGTAGCAAATCAGAATTGTTTCTGAGCCTGGTTAAATAACAGTGAATTAACATCAACCTAGTTATAGTCTAGACTCTTCTGTCTCCAGGTGAGTTCCTTTTCGGCCGCAGGATTTCTGTAACAGAGGGGACAGAGGAGACCAGCCCTCATGCCAAGGCACTTCCCCGGAGCCCCACCCAGGGACGCCCTGACTCTCTGTTCCAGACCCAGTGGGAGGAGAGGCTGGCAGGCAGGGAGGACGACGAGGAGAGGCACTTCAGCATGCTCATGGAGAGCTTGGGCGCTAGCAACGTCTTTGAGGAGTTAGTGCTCATTTTTTTTCTGTGACGTCCATATTATGTGAGCCTTTGTCTATCTTACAATGAAAGACCTACATCTCTGCTGTGTGATTGAGTGAAGTAGGCCCTTCAAAACAAACCGCACCGCGGTAAAGCTACTCAGCAGTGCTAGCCACTCTGTTTTACTTTGACGTTTAGTTATCAATCGCTTTGAGCTGAACAACCAGTCACAGGTTCTGCCGACATGTACGGTATCAGTAAAAAAACACTTATTTATTTATTCATTTATTTATCTCGAACCATCGGTAAATTACAACACACAAAATATTAACCACAATCGTGCATCAGAATGAACAAGTAACGGAACAAAACTAAAGTAAAAAAATAGGCAGGTGGAAGGAGCAGGTGAGGTCATACTGCTTATAAATGTATTGTGAAGTAAGGGCAGGATTTTATCTACAAAAACAAGTAAGCTACATACACATCAAGTTGAACAATACAACAACATACAACAAAGCTCTTACAGTACATTATCATTAAATTCAGGTAATTAGATCTTTTCTTTTCTATATTCAAGGATTATTTTCCTATATCTATTTTTAAACTGTAAAAAATTAATGCTCTGTTTAATTTCATTGTTTAGTCCGTTCCACAAGGTCACTCCACAAACCACAATACACATTCTTTTAACAGTAGTCTGCACAAGAGGCTGTTTAAATATGAACGTACCTCTTAAACTGTATCCGCCATCTTTATCACTAAACATTGTTCCTATGTTATTTGGGAAATCATTTTGTTTAACATTTAATTCATCATTCAACAAATGTGAATTGAAAAATAGTTGATTAGTGTGCTGGTGATAAGCCTTGTTTATTATTCGGATTGCTTTTTTTTTAAATATGCAAATGTTTTTAAGGTACTTTTGTAGGTGTTCCCCCACACTTCCACACAATATAACAGATAAATGCCTAAATTCAATGTTTTGACTTTCCAAAAAGTTCATTTAAAAAGGCAATTCAATTAAGGCTCTTTTATTCTTTAGGGACTTTGTTACCAGTGCTTTTGGCCTTTTGAACATCAGGCATTAGGTTGAGAGATACAAAGAGTGCTGGAACTCGTATCGCACATGACTAAGCACACCTTTAGAAAACTAGCATGGGTCAATAAAAGGAGGAAGTAATGGAGGATGTCAAATTAATAAGGACATCCTATTGACTTTTTGCACACATGATTCAGCTACCTGTGTCAGAACCAAAATGGAATGCTGACAAGTTAGATAAGATCAGTCTGTGCCTCAATCTCTGGTTTGTCTTCCTGAAGTTGGCATGGAGCTGTGTTAGGAGGACTTGACTGTTTCAGTTGTGTTTCAGAGGCTTCCTAGCATTTCATTTACAATTAACAGATCCATCACTCTAATGCATTGTCTATTGGAACATTGTTATTTTATGTATTGACCTGTCATTTACAAGGGATATGTTCTTACTAGTGTTTATTTCACAAACATGACATGAAGACCTTGGCAAATATGACTGTCAAAGTAGCTCTGTATTCTTGAAACTGAAATGACGGCCAGTCATCTTGACCAAATGTCCATTTTGAACAAAACATTTAAGCAAGGCCTCAGGCGTCACATAGCCACCCACAACCTGTCTACATTGTCCAAGTTGTCATTGACCATGTCCCCAAAATAATTCAACTTCAAGTGTGATTCAGCTACTAGTTGTCTTCCACTGAAATGTATCTCCAGGATGTGTGATGTATTCCCGTTCAGCTTCTCAGACCCACCTTTGTTTACCCTCTTTACCTCAGCCCTGGGGAGGTGCGCAGCCTCTGGGCTCAGCTCAGAAGAGACGAGCCACACCTGCTGTCCAACTTTGAGGAGTTTCTGTCCAGGGTCACTTTCCAGATCAAAGAGGCTATCCAGGAGAGGAAGGAGATGGAGAACGCCCTTAAAAGGTCACTATCTTCTCTGTTCCTTAGATGTTGGAGCACATGTAGGATTTAGGTAATTCTCAGGTGTTTACTGGACCTAGATTGATTTAACAAAGAGTCCAGAATGGAAAGCAAACTTATTAGGGCTGGGAATTGCAAGGGACCTTACGATAGGATTTTATCACAATACTTTTGTGCGGTTACAATATGTATTGTCACGTCGCCGGCAAAATTTGTGGTGATTTGTGGTGGCTGTCGTTGGAAGTACAACACGCATTGAGAAGTTATTTTCAGTCTGGCAAGTTGGAAACATAAGCAGCACAATGATGTGGGGGTGTTTAGGCCTCCGGAGTGAACCTTTACATCTAACATCAGAATGCTTGTTACTCATGTCAAATTACTTTTAAAGAGTTAAAGCAGGTCTGGAACACTCCAGACCCCTAAACAGCTCAAAATCATTGCGCCGGTCATGTTTCCGGCGTGATAGTCACTAAATACGACTCAGCGTATTCCTAAGTTTTCCAAAAACCTGCTGTTGCGACACTGCAACGTTTTTGAAAATACAAAATGTTAGTTTTGAGGCAAGTCAATCTTTGAATCGAATCGATAGAAAAATAAAACAAGACAAATATCAGGAAGTCGAACGAAAGCATCTAGATGCATTTATGTTGCGGTGACGTAACTGCAGGTTACGTCGTAAAAACATGAACGGCACAATGGTTTTGAGGTGTTTAGGGGTCCTTAATATGAAGTTAAACTCAAGTTCAACCTAAATGCAGTACAGAAAAAGTAGTGGAAATGTACGATCTGCCATCTGTCTGTGCATCCACCAGAAAATCGGCTGTGCATGATGATGAAATCCAGAACTTATATGAAGAAATGGAGCTGCAAATGAAAAATGAGAAAGACAGGATCCTCACGCAGGTAAAGAAGAAATCTCCCGTCTGCATACAGGCTAGGCAGTAACTTCAGAGTTCTGGAAGGATTGTGTGCCCCATAGAATGTATTCCAGCTGTTCTATATCACTGTGGTGTGTTCATTACCGATGTTTCTTACAGATGTTTTAGGGAGGTTCTCTGTCCTTTCTCCTCTGTCCTGTCTTTGTCAGACTCACTCTCACCTATAAGTCTCTCCTCTTTCCTCTGTCTTTCTGACTCACTCATTTGTTCTCTCTGTTTTTCCTTTGTATCTATTTGACTCTCGCCTCTATTGCTCCCGGGCCTCTGGTCTCCAGGACTCTGAGCGGTTCCTGTCCAGGAGTCAGGACCTGGAGCATCAGCTGACCAGCAAGGAGAGGGAGCTTGAACACATCGTCCAGAAACAGCGCAGGGTCAGTGGCCATCAGGCGTCACAGTGACAGTGGATAGATTTTACTGCTTTTTGAGTAGACCTCATTTTTGTGAGAGTGAACAAAGTGAGATATCAACAGATTGATCTCCAAATAATTGTTACAAGTTATTGTTGGCTTCTAGTGATGAGCTGTCCATGAGTACAGATTAGTGTTGTAATTGAAATAGATATACAGAACTCGGCCAAAGCTTTTAAGACCAATTTGTCCATTTAAATATTAGTTTGATCAGTGGTTCTTGGTTTGCTTTATGAGTAAAAAAACAAGGCCTTTATCCCTGCTCTATCAGATCCCTCTGGACCACAGATACGTATGAAAACTGATCTAAACACATTCCTTTTTGCCAAGCCTCAAAAAACAATGGAAAACATCAACTTCATTAGGATGTCTGTTTTATAGTTTCTATGACTACATTCCCAAAACTGTCTCTTTAAAGCAGGCATCCAGATACTATACTGGCTAGTCTCATCAGCGTCACTAGATAACGTCACTTTTTGGTTTGGATCTGAGTGGTGGCACTTGGGTTTCTACTTTATATTTAGAACAGTGATACATTCTTGTATGTATGTGTCCTCACACAACCCCTGAAGTTTTGATGTGTTGTGTGTTGCCCTTGTACCAGTCCCTTCTGGGTGATAGTGTCCCCCCCGTCGGCCTGTGTCCCCCCCGTCGGCCTGGGTCCCCCCCGTCGGCCTGGGTCCCCCCCGTCGGCCTGGGTCCCGTCGCACCGTGTCCCCCCGTCCGTCGCACCGTGTCCCCCCGTCCGTCGCACCGTGTTCCCCCC
>JACXGM010027738.1:0-14361 GCA_016801145.1 Umbra pygmaea | reverse complement strand
CTCATGTTCTAGGCCACCCCGAAGTGAAAGGGAAAAAATAAACCACTTAATAGCAATGTGCTGTATATAATTAATTCGTAATTCTGAAATGTAATTTGCAATATGGGGTAGTTGCTATGCAGACACATTCATCAATGATCGCTGGTTCAACAATTCACTGAACAAGGTGGTTATACCATGAACACGGCTAGTCACACTAGAGAATTTGCGTACACGAAGTCAGACCAGACGTGAGATTTTATCGTAGCCTACGATCACGTTCAATTGATAAATCCCTTGCTTTGCGTAAGAATCGCTGTACGCCCGTCGTACGCCTGTTTTAGGTCGTACGCACGTTTCATAAATGAGGGCCATTGTGTCCTTGGGCAAGACACTTTACCCTATATTGCTCCAGGGGATGTCCCTGTATTTACTGTAAGTTGCTCTGGATAAGAGGGTAAATGATGTAAATGAGAAATGTTGTCAGTAGTTTAGAATTAAACAACAATGTTAATTTTACCCAAAAACATATCAATAGTGAAAACAGAGACCCTGATGATTTCTCAGTGGGCTCTTAATTTTTTCCAGAGCTGTATATTTAAGTTTGATTCATTTTAAGTTATTCATTAATGTGGAGAATTTTCCAGTCATGACTTGTACTATTACCTGTAAAAGATGTCCTTCAGCACATTTCTAATAGAGGGTACCTGTTGTGTTTACTAGTATCCTACTCACCAGAGCACAGAGCAGGTCGACAGCCTCCAAAACCAGTTCCTGGTGTCCGATCCGGACCACGCCCATCTCTACTAGGTCCTGATGAGATATCTTCAACAGCTGCTCTCCAGCAATCTGCGCCCGCTCAAAATATGGGATGTATTGCTGTAGGCTGTCATCCAATCCTAGATAAGACAGATAGAGGGAGTGGGGGGGTAGAGGAGAGAGAATGAGAGATGTTTGACAAAGAGCTTCTTTCAAAGACTGATTGAGTCCAAGAGCTGTTATGATGTCACACACAGGTGTCGAAGCGAACAAGCTACGTCCTTCACTCAGGCACTTCCCAGGTAGCACTGTCCCGCGAGCCCACAAGTCTCAAGTGACCACACAACTAGCCAGCCAGAATTCCATACAGTGCACATAACAGGGATTATGACCACTTGCTCATATGTCACATGTGTAGGGTTGCAAAGCGTTGGAAACTTTCAGCTAAATTTCCGGAATTTTTCCAGAAATTTTCAATGGGAAATTAAAGCCGGGAATTTTTGGACTTTTGCTTAAATTCATCAAAAAGTAATCTTATAACAGTAAACCTTTTTTGCGGGATACACACGAGGCAATTCTAGGTCTAGTGGCGTATTTTAGTTAAACTATCCACAATTCAATTGAATGCAACCCTCTACATGCACACTTCTTCATCACATGCACAGCTGGTTCTCAAGATTGTGCACACTAATGAGATGCTGTTTGTTTTTTATTTTGCACCTTCAAAGTGTTCTGCATGTTGTATAAATCAAATGGTAAACATCCCAATACATTTCAATCCAGGTTGTCACACTACAAAATCTGGAAACGTCCAAGGGAAAGTACATATTTATGCAAGGCACTGTATATCCAATGTAAAAAACATCTACATTTAAATGGTATTATAATTATTTGCATATATTTCTGTTAATTCCCATATATTCCCACAGAAAGTTTTCACTGAATATTCCCCAAAAAGAGCAACCCTACATATGTGCCCTCGTGTTTCAGACCTTCTGGCCCAAACGGCATTAGCAAATGCTCCTCAAAAACAAATGTATTTGTTTTAAATAGTGGAGAAAATACTAACTACCCCCACATGGGGCTGTTACAATCACACTGACAGCCGGGGCTCCTGTTGGCTTGGAATGCCGCAATTTGCGACAGATGGCTTACTGTGAAAATACAATTTAAATGGCCTGTTAGTTCCTTTTTAGTACACTACTAATAGGGAGCCATTTGGGAGATAACACAGTAAGTTGTCTCTCATTAGCCGGCAAGGACACATTGGTGTTACACGGGCACTCAGGTTAATCTTTAGACAACCAAAGTGCTAATTAAAAATGTAAGGTTTCGATCTTTCACACAGATAGAAGTGCTGAAAAATGTGTTTCATTGCATATTCTAGTGTTAAGGGCAAAGACATTAGACCTCACCACTGGGTGAAAACAGAGATGTGGTTGAAGTAACTGATCTTGTTGACATAATAAAACCTTTGGTGCAAGAGGACAAAATCAAAGGGAGACAATGACAGAGGACAGCAGGGAAACCAATAGCTCATGGGCCCTGTCTGAAGAAACAGCTGCATTCACACACCCTGTAACAAGTAACTCAACTACAGATCTGGCAAAAATTAAGAGACCACTGCAAATGTTTCTTAAATCAACCCCATTGAAAACCTCTGGAATGTGACCAAGAGGAAGATGGACGGTCACAAGCCATCAAACAAAGCTGAGATTTTTGAATATTTGCACCAGGAGTGGCATAAAGTCTCCCAACATCAATGTGAAATACATTAGTATTTTGTTGTTTATAAATGAATATGAACTTATTTTCTTTGCATTTATGTTTTATTTTTTTATCCTTTATTCAACCAGGTAAGGTTACTAAGAACAAGTTATTATTTAAAGCAACAACCTGGAAACAATTGGGGTAGTGCCTTGCCCAAGGACACAACGACATTTGGCACAGTCGGGAATCAGATTGGCAACCTTCTGACTACAAGTCTGACTCCCTAACCACTGAGCAATCGGTGCCCCATCATTATTCGAGGTCTGACAACAGTGCATCTTTTACTAATTTTGACCAGTTGTCGTTTTCTGCAAATTAATGCTCTGAATGACAATATTTATATTTGGGATAAATGTTGTCAGTAGTTCATGGAATAAAACTAAAATGTTAATTTGACCCAAACAAATACCTGTCAATAGAAAACCAGAGACACTGTATGAGAAATACCTGATGAGATCTACAAATCATAAACATGACTTTCTATAAGTTTGGGAATATGTCCCTTTTCCCAGTATTTGTAATTCGTCCTGGCTAAAAAATGCAATTAATTTGGGAGCGGTCGCTGTCAGTGTCTTTGAGGATTCTAGTTTTGATGTCTGAGGCTGTTTGTGTCTGAAATGAGGATCTTTATCTGGCGACCAGAAATTGTCAGATGTCTGAGGAGGATAAATATCTCTCAGAACAGCACGAGACGTTCAGCCCACGTCACAGTACACAAACCAACACCCACTAATGACACACACAAATTCAGACTTCAATTACATCTTAAAAACTACACAGTGACCAAAGCCGATCAAAAGTCATGCAAAATTCTTTCTCAGATGAATTCACAGTCATAAAACATTTTTGTCATTCTTCCACAAGATTTCCCACGATTT
Source organism: Umbra pygmaea (assembly GCA_016801145.1). Taxonomy (NCBI): domain Eukaryota; kingdom Metazoa; phylum Chordata; class Actinopteri; order Esociformes; family Umbridae; genus Umbra; species Umbra pygmaea. The sequence continues at coordinate 10,975 of JACXGM010027738.1, read as the reverse complement.
TCCCACGTTTGGCCCGGCTCCATGTTGGACAAATATTAAAACCCAATCCCAACTTTCGTTAAGTGAACTCTGGCTTTGGGACCACAATATTAAAAAATAAAGACCTATTTAATATTTTACCAGAGCTTTAATGACTTTCACACTGTCAGGCAAAGACATCTCCACAGCCATTAAACATTTACATTGAGTTCTCTCTGACCTGGGATTGGTCGTTGCTATCATTTACAGTAACGTAACGTTACGGAATATAACTCCCAAAGGACATAAAGAACAACAAAGAACTCCCTGCTCTAGACATGAGGGGATAACAAGCGGACCTGATAATGGTCATGTATATTAGTTTAGGGATGTCAAAATCCAGGACTAGTAAACTTGATAAGCTGAAATATACGTTTGCATATCTATGAGCTGTCCTTTTCCCAATCAAATTGTGCTCGTATAATTATATTTTCTTTTCTACCACGCTGTCACATTTAGTGTATAAGACCAGTGAAAACAGTTTGTTAATTTTAATTCCTGCATTGCAGCGACTCTACAGATACTTATAAGTGTGACTGGAATATGCCAGCGCCTTGGTTAAAAGCAAAACAACACTGAAATATCAACACTGTTTATTTTTTTCATCTCAATATTCAGCAGCTCATCCAGTAGTTCATCACATAAGCTTCAGTCTGAACATCCCTAAACACACTACATTTCAAACTTGAAATCATGCAAACAGAAAACAGTCAAACCATTGAAAAGCCACTGAATCTGGACACGGATCAATCTCCACCCGGCCCTGACCCACAAACCCACTGACTAATAAGCATACAGCAGAATATTACCAGGGCTTAGTTTCTCAGGGTTTTATTACAATTGAGGACTGGTGCAAGCTCTTTTTTTCTTTCTTTTTTTATTTACTGCACAGTCAAGAGTCTTGCAACTCTCTCCTATATGAAGGCATGTATTCACAGTCCTAAGTCCTCTAGCTCTCCTCTATATGAAGGCATGTATTCACAGTCCTAAGTCCTCTAGCTCTCCTCTATATGAAGGCATGTATTCACAGTCTTGGGTCCTCTGGCCGCACAGCCAGATAAATGACATTGGGCTGGTCTGTTGTGTACACAAGGCAGTATCAGTGTTTTTCTTCATACACTGACTTTCCTGAATATCTTTATCAGACAGAATAATGTTAATTGTTTTCACAGCTGCCAGAATATTAAGATTCCACAATTTGCTTTAACTTGTGACAGCCATTTCTATAACAATGATAGTTGTATAAATGAATACTCTGAATACCCACTGTCAACCCGGAATATAAAGATAGATCTTTTTATTTCAAAGATATGGTATTCTGCCATTCATGAGATTTTATACAGTGCATCCTGAAGTTATTCATGGCGATTCACTTTTTCTCAAAATTTTTCATCAAAATTCTACAAATACCCCATAATGACATTGTGAAAGCAGTGTGTTTTAAATCGTAGCAATTTATTAAACATAAAAAAAATGCCTCTGCTCAAGTCTTTTTAAAGAATGATTCTACAAGCTTGGCACACCTATTTCTGAGCAGTTTCTCCCATTCATCTTTGCAGAACCACTCAAGCTCCATCAGGTTGAATGGGGAGTGTCAGTGCACAGCCATTTTCAGATCTCTCCAGAGATGTTCAATTGGGTTCAATCTGGGCTCTGGCTGGGCCACTCAAGGGCATTCATAAAGATGTCCTGTAGCCACTCCTCTGTTATCTTGGCTGTGTGCTTAGGGTCGTTGTCCTGTTGGGAGATGAACAGTCGCCCCAGTCTGAGGTCCAGAGCACTCTGGAGCAGGTTTTCATCAAGGATGTCTCTGTACATTGCTGCATTCACCTTTCCCTCGATCCTGATTAGTCTTCCATTTCCTGCCTCTGAAAAACATGCCCACAGCATGATGCTGCCACCACCACGCTTCACTTTAAGGATGGTATTGGCCGAGTTTCCTCCAGACATGACGCTTGCTGTTTAGGCATAGAGTTCAATTTTTTTTTTATCAGACCAGAGAATTTTGTTTTTCATGGTCTGTGAGTCCTTCAGGTGCCTTTTGGCCAACTCCAGACTGGCTCTCCTGTGCCTTTTACTGAGGAGTGGCTTCCGTCTGGCCACTCTACCATACAGGCCTGATTGGTGGAGTGCTGCAGAGATTACTGTTCTTCTGGAAGGTTCTCCTCTCTCCACAGAGAAATGCTGGAGATCTGTCAGAGTGACCATCAGGTTCTTGGTCACCTCCCTGACTAAGGCACTTGTCCCCCGACTGCTCAGTTTCGCCGGGCAGACAGCTTTAGGAAGAGTCCTGGTGGTTCCAAACTTCTTCCAGTTACAGATGATGGAGGCCACTGTGCTCATTGGAACATTCAATGTTGCAGATATTTTTCTGTACCCTTCCCCAGATGTGCCTCAATACAATCCTGACTCTGAGGTCTACAGACAATTCCTTGGACTTCATGGCTTGGTTTGTGCTCTGACATTCACTGTTAACTGTGGGACCATATACAGACAGGTGTGTGCCTTTCCAAATCATGTCCAATCAACTGAATTTAAGGATAATCAGTGAAAACAGGATGCACCTGAGCTCAATTTTCAGTGTCATGGCAAAGGCTGTAAATACTTGTGTACATTGTGTCATTATGGGGTATTTTTTGTAGGATTTTGAGGGAAATAATTAATTTTATCCATTTCGGAATAAGGGTGTAACATAACTAAATGTGGAAAAAGTGAAGCGATGTGAATACTTTCTGGATGTACTGTAAAACCACTGACGTAGTCATCAAAATTAGCCTCAATGTCGTGTGAGGATTTACACCATGTTGTCTCTATGGACATTCAACCGCTCATCTGATTAGAGAGATATATGCAAAGAAAATTATTTTACTAAAAAGGAAAAAAGGTCAGCAAACCTTTGATTAGGGCCGAGGCTGCAATCGCATTCTATTGAAAAATCCAAGTTAATAATTAATCAGAAAGATAACAAAAAACATGTAGCTGCAGCCAAAACTTGGGTGCTTTCCTTCTCATTTGTATCACATCCCTAGTTATTAAAAACATATATTCAAATAGATTCAGAAAACTTTTTTGTACAACCTTCTGTCACCTTCTGTCATATTATTCTAAATCTGGGAAACAGAATTTAATGTACTGTATGTTAAAGTTGGAATGGATTGTAATCATATATAATATGCTAAGAATTTGCATTTGACAATTCAAATGTTACGATTAAAGGTGCTATTTGTAGACTTCAATGGAACTACTTTTTCTTTCCAGGTGAACAGTTTACAAACACTGTAAAAACTGTCTTCATTAATAGTTTAACAATCGCCAAAACGGCGTATATGGGATAACGATTCTCCCTGACGACGGGGGTTCGAGTCCCAGGTCGGCTCACTGTGTGTGCCCTTGCTCTCTGTCTCCCCCTACCTGTCTCCCTGGATGCTGCTTCCTCCTGTCCAGTCAATAAAAAATAATATAAGAATACACCCCCCCCAAAAAAATCTCTGTTATCTAGATTAATGTATACTATGCTACGTCCGGTCTGTGAAAAGAGTCTAAGATGTAGTGTGAGTTTAAAAGTTTTAACCAAGTGGAATGTTCCAGTATGTGTGTTCATTGAAACGGCAATGGTAAACAAGCTAGCGGCATTCATCTATAACAATGACATTTGTTTTAGCAGGCTGGACATAATCTCGGTTACTTCGAAGTTAAATTGTCATGAAATTTGTCACTTCCTGTTTTACTTGTAGGGACACGACATTAACAATTGTGATTTCCAGTGTGCAAAGAAAGGAAGCGCAGTCATCCTTTGAAAAAAGGAAACTTTCAGCAAAACGCCACCCTTTAACCTGTTTATCATCCACACACAAGCTTAAAACCATCTAAGCGTCACTGTTGCCAAAATTCTGATTTGCCCCAAAACCAAACCACATCTGTTGCTGCTCACTGTCACATCATTCTAAGCACAGTCTTCACATGCAGAATCTGTCTACCAGAATTAAGATGGCACATCACACTGAACTAAAGTGGACGCTGCATCGGACACCGCACACAAAGCAGGTGTTATGCTGTCAGGGTAACGCAGGCTTTGAATGAGCCTGCATACCAGAGCTGGGCTTAACAAAGACAATGACAACTTCAGCCCTCACAACAGAACCGGAGTGGCCATGGTCGTGAATCCAATGGGAATTATGTGATTGGCTCAAAAAACAAACTATTTACAGACTTCACTCTTTGACTTCGATTTACCTCTCACACACTGGCCAGTTGGACAGCGAAGGAAAAGACTCACCCCCGTCTGAAACTAACAAACTGATGAGGGGAAAAAAGCTATTTTCTTGACCGCAATAATCAATTGTCCATAATTGCTCCTCTTAGGTCTCTCCAGCCTTTAAGGAACAGCAAAGAGGTTACAGGACTGCTTATGCATCAGGGTTAATTTATGAAATGTCATTTCTAATTAAAACTGAATTGAGACATTACAGCTGAAACTGCACAACTTCTGATCAGAGCCATACTGCACTTGCGTGCCATATGAGACATAGTAACTAAGGAGAAAGTATGTCCCGCTATTTTGAGGAATGGCTCCGACATAATACCAAGTGCTGATAGGGCTGTAATACTGTAAGCAACAGACTGTCCTATCTATGTTACCACAGAGACTATTGTACGTCAGGGTAACTGTCACAGAACCAGGATGTACCCTTCTGAGTCAGTTCTTCAGGCCAAGTATTACTGATAATGTGTCTTATCAAGGCTATTATGGTTTGATATAGTATTAATCCTATCTTAATTTATTGAATACAAACACAATGAAATAGTTTGTGTCATTATGAAGCTGTAATCTGTTGGAGATGTTCTTGATCATGGGACACACATAAATGCTACAGGTAGGGACTTCTTTGTGACACCCTTTGGACTCAGGTAATAACAATAAAGAACAGTTAAAAAGAAACATGAAGACTGTGTTGATGTTTTCTCAGAGGGAAACAGCTTGGTTTCACTATTGATTAGCTCAACCAATAAACAGAGCTTGGAGGTGGAAAGGTAAAATTGTCTCATGACTCAGACTGAGGTATCTCCACGATGAAACTTGCGGGTCCTAAATAGAACTCTAAACCCTATAGTACAATACTTGTTACCAAGGTCCTTCAGGCTAAGGTCTACAGTGCATTATATTGGAAAAAGGGTGCCATTTAAGACACACCCTTGGCATTCTCCTCCCGCTAAACAAGCATATAAACAGGAGGCTCCAGTCTTGTGCCTGCAGGGAAAAACCTACATTTCATGTAGTGCTTCTTTTCCAAGAGACTACGTAACTGTCACTCTCACCTACATTTTAAATATTGAGTTCATACCTATATTTCCCTAAAAATAACAGCTAGATAGTAAATCAATTATTTAAAACAGTAATATTTTCTAAACTTGAAGTTTTTGGCCACTGATTATAAAAGTGGCGCTAATGTGCTAAAAAGGGTCACTGAACATTTTGTAATGTCATTTATTTGTTCTCTAGAGTTGAAGTCAGAAATTTAAATACACATTAGCCAAAGACATTGAAACTCAGTTGTTCACAATTCTTGACATTCAATTCCAGTAAAACTTCCCTGTCGTAGGTCAGTTAGGGATACCACTTTATTTTAAGAATGTGAAATATCAGAATAAGAGCAGAGAGAATGATTTGTCAGCTTTTATTTATTTATTTGTTATTTTTTCCCCATTTTCCTCCCTTCTCAATTCCCACTAACCCTGCCTTGTCAGCAGCTCTGCAACTCCTTGGACAGATCTGTGGGATGGCAAGGGGCGCGCACATGGTTCATCCAACCACATGTCTCCCAGCTGCCTATTCATTTCGCACTGCTCATCCAACACGGACGTCATGCACAGGATGATTACGGTCACCGACTATACTTCCGCAATTTAATTTCTGGACACAAGGAGTCGCTGGAGAGCGACATGACAGGATAGATAATAATCTGACTTATTTAACCCAAATCCCAGGCAGCGCTATGCCAATTTGCGCTTCCATGTACAGGAGGTCCGGGGAAAGTCAGAGAACCCATAGTCAGACTCGAACCACTAACTATCATAATGAAATTTACCATAGGATTGAGGTCAAGGCTTTGTGATGGCCACTCTAATATTGTGAATTTGATGTCCATAAGCCATTTATCCACAACATTGTTAGCATGCTTGGGGTCATTGTCTATTTGGAAGACCTATTTACGACCAAGTTTAAACTTCCCGACTGATGTTTTGATATGTTGCTTCAATATCTCCACATAATTTTCCTTCCTCATGATGATGCCATCTATTTTGTGAAGTGCACCAGTCCCTCCTGCTGCAAAGCACCCCCACAACATGATGCTGCCATCCACATGCTTCACGGTTGGGATGGTGTTTTTCAGCTATCAAGCCTCCCTATTTTTACTCAATGGTCATTATCTCCAAACAGTTTCATTTTTGTTTCATCAGACCAGAGGACTTTTCTCTAAAAAGTGCAATCTTTATCCCCATGTGCAGTTGTAAACTGTAGTCTGGCGATTTTGGAGCAGTGGATTCTTCCTTGCTGAGTGGCCTTTCAGGTTATGTTGATACAGAAATCGTTTTACTCTGGATATAGATATATTTGTTCCCGTTTCTCCCGACAGTTTCACAAGGTTCTTTGCTGTTGTTCTGGGATTGATTTGCACTTTTTGCACCACAGTACGTTCATCTCTAGGAGACAGAATGAGTCTTCTTCATGAGTGGTATGACAGCTGCATGGTTCCATGCTATTTATAATTGTGTACTATTGTTTGTACCGATAAACATGGTACCTTCCGGCATTTGGAAATTGCTCCCAAGGATGAACACCTTTGAAGGTCTACAATTTTTTTTCGGAAGTCTTGCCTGATTTGTTTTGATTTTCACATTGTGTCAAGCAAGGAGGTATTGGGTTGAAGGTAGGCCTTGAAATCCATTAACAGTTGGACCTCCAATTGACTCAATTATAGGATTATTCTAAAGCCATTACAACAGATTCTAGATTTTTCCCTGCTGTTTAACTTATTAGTTGTATAATGTCTGTAAACAGCTATTGGAATGGCTAACTAATGTACGATAGTGATTCTACTCAAACTATATGAACATGTAAACAGCATATTTCAAATACAGACCATAACGGGAGGTTTAAAACATTATTTTGTCAATTGCAAAGGGCCAGGACTGCATCTTTAATATAATTTCTTCAAGGTGAGTTTAACCAAACTGATTGACATTGGTTCAATTGATAAAATACTGTATCAGTGTGATTCATTACATGTTTTTCAGTCTTTCAACATTTCCAAATGTCCACTTATTACAGTCTTCAGTCGGTAACTCAAAAGAATAGCTGATTCCATTACCTAAATCTATAGTGTTAAATCTTGAATCCCACTGTAATTGCACCTGCAGAAAAGCAGGGAAATATTTAGTCAAGTCTGAACGTGTTCTCACTAATGCAGCATTACTTTTACTGTATATGAAAATGTGTTTTAATAGTTCATCTCATAGAGAAGGGGGAGAAAATAAAACAAATCTTTATTTCTATTGTCTTTTTGTATTTTTCTCACAACCTCTCTGCTGGTCAAATTCCTGGTAGAGAAACTCACTCGAGGATTTCCCTCTATGTATACACAAGGTATGCGAAGACAAACACAAATTACTTGAAATGTAAAGACTCTTTAAACCCCTTGTGAAAGAACCTGTTGCTGTAGTCAGGCTAGTGCCACGCAGTCAGTCAGAGCTTGTCAGAGGTAGTCATCTCTGCTATGACAGAACGTCCACTGTAAACAATGAGCAGGATCTACAGAATAAGTTCCTTGTGTTTCTACAGGGATCACAGCGGCCTGATTGCTGCTAACATAAGAGATCACATCCGTGCCTCTATCAAGGCCCTGGGAAAGAGATTGCTGCTCTTGGATCAGGTCCTGTCAATGTCATCTCTTTTGACCTAAAATGGCTCTTTCTGTGCACATGGTCTCCCCACGACACATTAGATACTGTATACCCATAGAAATAGAAAGTATAGAAAGGCCATTCCAATTCAAATCAATGTAGTAGAATGGTCAGAGCGGCAGCCATTTTTACGTGTACCATTCCATTGCAAAGATCTAGCGCCCTACTTCCGTATTAAAACGATTCGCGTGTTTTCACCTTGACAACTAGCAACAATCGCCATTTTGTTGTGTACTAATCAAATGACCACGCCAAGCAGTTCAATGGCCTTTCTATCCATTCTGTTTCTATGTGTATACCTCACTTAGGAGTAGCGGGCAGGATCCTACTACACAGATACTGAGCTCACACTAGATGCCTTTTTCAATCCAGACAAACATGCCCGGTGAGTTCCTGTTATGACCTTCTGACCTTGCTCACAGTAGGACTCCACTGGCCTTTGCAGCAGAACTCATCTTCAGCCGGCCCCTTTATGGACTGGCGCTACTACTTGGTCATCTATTGTCTCCACTCTTAAAGGAATGGTCCCCAATGCAAAAGGGAGGGTTACCACTCCAAAACGATGGCTCGCCTCTCATAAATGGATCTACTCTGAAAGTGGTCAAGAAGCTAGAAGCTACATAGCTTCTGATTGGTGTTAGGGTGGCTGATCAGTGATGCATGGTTAGTCACTTACTGACAAAGCGAGATTTGTACTGCACATTGCCTTGTCTATAAACACAAAATAGCTGCTAGAAGACATTTTGTCTTCAAAAGGATAACAAATATTCAATAATAATACAAATTATAATAATTATACAATGTTTTGCCTTGCCACCAAAATCATAGGATAAGTATTACCAATGACAGGGATAACAGTCGACCCATAGCAAAATCCACTCTGCACTGTGATGCATTACGAGATTTCAGAACTTATTTTGTTATATTGTGACAGGAATAAAGTAGAGCTTTATAATACCTATGAACTACACTGCCATCGGAATTCAGTGTATATATATATGCATTATTGTCACAAACTTGTAGTAGTTGTGTTCTTGGAATATGGGACAAAATACTTCAATTTTGACCACTTTACTACACATTACGAAATTGAAGAAATTGTTTTGATGCCAGAAATTCTGGTTCATTGAGCAGAATTATTTGAAAAATCTATTCAACTAGTAAAATACACTTTTGGGATGAACATGACCTCAAATGAATGCTTACATTGTCATTGTCAAATCCAAGTGCTGATGCATAGAACCAAAAAAAGAAAATAAAGTGTCTCATTCCAAATATATTTGGACCTCCTCGTTTATTTACTGACCAGCACACAGAAGATCTGTGAGCACGTGTAAACTACTTTAAAGTAAACATACCCGTCCTCCCTGTTGGCACACAATCTCTCATTAAATAAATATTAGGACTCCACAAACCAAAAGCCATGACTACTATATTGCCATATAGTTTCAATGACATACTGAAGAGACATACCAAAAGCAACTTTGTAAGCAAACTCTACTATGAATCAATTGTTTCTCAACAATATTGAATTGTTCATTGCTAAAACTAATAATGCTTATTGCTTAAATTACTTTTAAAAAACACGACGATTAAGTTTAACGTAATTTTTTAAATAATTATACAAATTGGAACAAAAGATAGATTAATTGAAAAATATGTGAAACATTACGCCATTTACAGTAATACAAAGCTAAATGTTCTAATTAGGAAACTTAATCTAACTCACCTCTCATCCAGTCGACAACTTGTTGATGAGACCATTTCGTAATGGGATCCATTTCTAAAATATTAAACCAGCTTTTTCAGCAGGTGTAATGTTTTGTCTCGTAGCAAAGTTTGGTCAAAAGTCATTAATTCCACACAGTGATAATAATCTAACTAAAATGACAACATGTAAATAGTTTTAGCGCGCTACTGCGGATACAGACTGATCGCTTGGGGGGACCAAGAAGTTTGCAGAACAGCAGTGCAAACACGAGAAAAGCTGGGAGAGGGAGTAAGCCTATCAGATTGCAGTTCAGGTCAACGCTATTCAAATGAAACGGTTAGAGGTTAACCTGCTAAAGATAATTGGAGTAAATAGTAAAGTTTTGAAAAATGATATATCTAACTGCTTACATTTAGAAACATTCATATATTCATAATAAATATGTAATATGTATATATGTGTTCCTGTCATAATAATAATAGTAATAATAAAATTCTAATATACCTATTGGAACAAAGTTTAATATGTTTTAGAAATTTAATTTATTTGATTTTCTATGTCAAACTTTCTCAGGACATATTCTCATTTTAATCTGGTGGTCTTTAATTAGGCTTCTCAACTTTTCTAGGTCCCAAACCATCTATTAATGTTGGGTGTTGCCTGCTGTGATTTTCTTGTTTCCAAAAATTACCATGGGAAGAGTACAAGATACAGTACGGAGGAGGACGGGATACAGAGCAAGTCATGCGGATTTAGGGTTACAGGGGTTAAGAGAAAACTTATATGACAAGAGTGTAAATTCACAGAAACATAACCGTTCATTGTGGGTGGATGTGCGTATTTTAAAAAAAAGTGTTTATGTCGATGAGAATGTAGTAATGACAGGCTTTGCCAGTGTATACAGAACATGTAAAACTTGTCTGCAGTAATATTCACAACGTACTGAACAGCTGTATACACGTATATTTATTTATTTAAGGATAGACTGCCCTCTTCCGACTAAAGGAGGTAGGACCTGTTTTAACAACCCAATGGAAGAACAGTTAGCGTCTCAATAACCTTGTTTAAACTGGTTATTTGGTACAAACCAGAGCCGGCCCAGCCACTAAGCGACCTTTGCAATTGCAAAGGGCCCCGTGGCCAGCAGAGGGCCCCCGAGAGTCACTGCTAGCTGAAAAAAATCACACATCAAAAGTAACGTAACATAAATAAATAAAAAGAAATGGGCCTACAGCGCTCTTGATCAGGCATCATTATAAGGACAGTTGTTATTTATTTATTTAT
>JACXGM010027737.1:0-14361 GCA_016801145.1 Umbra pygmaea | reverse complement strand
GGATTAAGCTGTGATAAAGCATTCTTGTTTATTTTTGTTAATATTCACTCTAGGAAAAAAATGCATTTGGCAAATGGGATTTTTAAATAGCATATTTTATCATAAAAAATTCCTTTAACATTAATGTTGGTCTGAGGGGGCGGGAGAGTCCCGGTGAGGGGGCGTCGCCCCCTCACGCCCCCCCGTGGCGCCGGCCCTGCGGCTAACGCTGGATTCACACGACAAGACACTCAAATTAGTTGGCAGTTCACTTTTTCCGGTGGGTAACGTTACATTTGGCTGTAATACTTTTTTTCGTTAACATCCCAATAAATATCATTTAGCTAATTAGATTACTCCTCCCTCTCGTTTACCTATTTACAAGGTCACCTAAGGGGTGTATATATTTATCTTCTTTTACTAATGTGAATATTTCTCAAAATACTTCAGTTGGAAAGCTGTTAAAACCTACACTGAGCTTTGTAAATTGTAGCATCTATCCATTGACTTGGTGACATGAATATTGGTCGTCACTAGATTCTTGTTTTCCTGTTTAAACTTAATGTTCTCAGTGTGCCATAACAATTACTGTATGACATTAGAAAAGGTGGGTAGAATAGAAAAAGGAAGGGGGGGGTGTGTTAAAAAGACAGATTTAAATTAGTAGTTTCCGTTGGCTGCATAAAATTTGTGATAGAAAATTATTAGAAGATATCTATGGCGTTTACAGCTATACCTCAAAATCAGTTCATTATAAGGTTTATGGTTGTTATATAGTCTTCTTGGACATAGGGAGAAAAGAAAGTGTCCTAATTTTTTGTTTTCTCAAAAGACAACCTTATTTTTGGCATAGGTTTTAAAAATATATAATATAGTTGAGAACTTTCATATGTGCCTGTGAACATTTGCTAGGGGTTTGTTGTTCTATTGCTGTGAGGGTTACCGGTTCAGGTCAGGTCCACTCCACACCTGAGACTGAAGATGCACCCATTCCCGACACACACAAACACAGCACCCAGTCCAGATCACATTCCAATGACACTGACACTTCACTTCCCCACACTCACAAACGCAGAGACCAATCACCAGAATACTGACACCTGCCACAGCACTACAGTATATAGCCCAGTCACACACACAGCCTCATTGCGAGGTATTGTCTTTCATGAAGCTACTGAGCATTCGATCCTGTATTCTGATTACCGTGTATTGACCTGTGTGTGTTTTTCCACTCTCGAGATTTGCCTTCCGTTATTGTACTTTAGCCTGAGAATACCTGTGACTAGACCATTGCTACCTGTGTCCTGATTGAGCCTTTTGGATCCCGACTACGTACTTCAGCCTGTGCCTACCTGGTTTGACCTCTGCCTTCCGACCACGCCAAGCCCTGCACTATTGTACCTTTGCCATTTTGGATTCATCTGTATGTTATTGTCATATCACATTAAACCATTCTCTTTTCTACTACTGGAGTCTGATCGTTACAATTGCAGAGTTTACTTCAACTTTCTAACTAATTGTTTCAAGAGAATCTGTTGTATTTTGAAAGTTTTCAGGATATTTCTGATATTGTTATGTATTTGTCTTAAATGTCTATTAATGCCAGGGGTATTAAAAATAGTGTGAAACGCAAGGCTTTGTTTTTGTTTGCAAAGAAAAATTAGACTGATTTTTGTTTTTTTCAAGAATGTCATGCAAATGCAAATTACTGTAATTATTGGAGGTCATAGTGGGGAAATGACATATGGTTAGCACATGGATCAGAACTCTCAGCTGGTGTAGGAATCTTCAGGGACAATTTCAATGGGACTATTAGAAATACAGACCTAAACTCTTCAGTGCATTTTCTCATAATGGTAATTACTAAGGATAATCATACCATAATCATTATTAACATCTATGGTTACAACTCCTCTGTGGAGAATAACTTGCTGCTAGATACCATAGAGGATAAACCCTCATACTTGTCGAACAAATACCCTTATGCTTCTTTAGTTGTGGGAGGAGGCTTTAATATAACGACAAATAACATTTTAGACAGATGGCCACCGATGAGTTCAGGGTCTCCTAACTCTGGGTTAAATTGTCTCATAGATAAATTCGACCTGGTTGATGTTTGGAGGGAACTGTATCCACATAACCGACAATATACCTGGTCCAGTAAGAACTGTTCCAGACAATCCAGAATTGACTACTGGCTACTATCCAGATGCTTGACAAGGAACAACATTTCAGTCAATATCAGTAAAACTCCACTGACTGACCATAAAGAAATTTATCTCTCAATAAATTTGTCCTCAAATTAAACTTTTGGCCCGAAGGACTCATTATGGAAACTTAATTATTCCCTCCTTGAGCATGAACAGGTCAAACAAAGAGCAAAAGACTTGATTGAGTACTTCTGGATTGAAGCAGAATCTCAGAAGACTTATGGGAAAAATTGGGAGCTTCTTAAATATCAGCTGGGAAAATTTCTCAGGAGGATTGGCAGTGATCTCACCAAGGATAGAAGAAAAGTTGAAAATGAGGTTATTGCGCGGCTAGCTTTTCTTTCCCAATGAGAGTCCCTATCTGATAAATAAAGATGTGAATATATATAGTTAACAAAATAAATTAAATGATATTTAAAAATCAAAAGCTACGGGAGCCTATATCAGATCAAAAAAAGATGGATGGAATAGGGTGAACAATACTCAGCCTATTTCTTTACACTTAAAAAAAAATGCACTTGCTACTATAGACCAAATTCAGTTGGGTGGAACATTGATTGATAAACCTAGAGAATTAGCCATCCACTGCTATAACTTTTATAAATACCTATACACTTCTAATTACTATGAGGTAACAACGAAATCATTTATGGACTCCATCAGCCATTGCAGTATTAAATCCTCAGAAGATAGAGAATATTGTGATGATAGTATTTCCCAAGAGAAAGTGCTGACTGCAAAACAACAAGAGCCCTGGATGTGATGGTATAACGGCTGAATTGCACAAAATGTTTGGTAACTTACTAACCCCCTTTCTGGTAAAAGTATTCTCAGAAAGTCTGGAAAAAGAAGCTCTTCCAACAACTATGACGCAGGGAGTCATCACATTGATTTCAAAACCAGGCAAAGATAGAAAATTACTAGAGAATTGGCATCCTATCACACTCTTAAATAATGATTACAAGATATTTGCAATTATTTTTACTAATATACTTAAAGAAGTATTAGATTCTATTATAGACGAATCACAGTCTGGATTCATGAGGAAACGACATATTGCCAATAATATTAGTTTAGTACTGGATTTATTGGATTATAATGAGTTTATTACTGACAATAGATTTATTCTGTTTCTTTATTTCTAGAAGGCCTTTGATTCGCTAGAACATGGTTTTATCTTGCAAGAACTTAAAAAATTTGGTTTTGGAGACGATTTTTGCAAAACAGTCAGGACATTGTATCAAAATGGTAGTAGTGTAGTCCAACTGAAATTTGGCATTTGCCCTAGATTTAATGTGTCACGCGGTATCAAGCAAGGTTGCCCATCCTCCCCCTATTTGTTTTTGATCGCCTCCCAACTCCTAGCTCTACATGTCTCCAATAGTGCTCTAGAAGGTATAACTCTGGATGAAAGAAGTATTATCCTTATTCAACTGGCTGATGACACAACCGTCTTCCTGAGAAATGCCTCCCAGACTTCCCCAGCAATAGAGCTGATAAGAAAATATTCACAAGCATCAGGTCTCAGATTAAATTTAAGTAAATGTGAACTACTGGCAGTCAAAGAATGTGATGTTTCAACTATATGTGATATCCCTGTGAGGGATCAGGTTACATACCTTGGAACAATAATAACTAAAGCAGAATATAAGAAGTCCATTCATTTTTAGCCCAATCATTGAGAAAACAAAAAAGAAGTTAAACTATTGGCTACAAAGAGACTTAACTTTAAGATGAAGAATATAACTAACAAAAGCAGAGGGTTTATGCAGACTTGCTTATTTGGCTGCATCATTAGAAGTTGATAGTAGGATATTGAACACGAATCAGGGTGGGGGCTTACATTTTTTCGACTTCATAAATTTAAACAACACCTTCAAAATCAACTGGATCAGACACTTTATTAATAATGCAACATCACTATGGAACTTCATTCCAAACTATGTTTTCTCAAAATTTAGTGGCTTGAATTTTCTGTTATTATGCAATTATAATGTTAGCAAACTCCCAATCAAACTGTCAAATTTTCATGAACAGATGCTTTTGGCTTGGTCACTATTATTTAAACACAACTTCTCTCCTCACAGATACTATATTTTGCATAATAAGGACATTCTCTTCAAAAATAAATCATAATTTATTGAACACTGGTACAGGAATAATATTCTACTTGTTGGCCAACTCTTTGACACTCCTTAAATATGAGCCTATTTCTTTACACTTAAAAAAAATTGACTTGCTACTATAGACCAAATTCAGTTGGGTGGAACATTAATTGATAATCCTAGAGAATTACCCATCCAATGCTATAACTTTTATAACAACCTATACACTTCTAATTACTATGAGGTAACAACAAAATCATTTATGGACTCCATCAGCCATTGCAGTATTAAATCCTCAGAAGATAGAGAATATTGTGATGATAGTATTTCCCAAGAGGAAGTGCTGACTGCAATAAAAATTTCCAAAACAACAAGAGCCCTGGATGTGATGGTATAACTGCTGAATTGTACAAAATGTTTGGTAATTTACTAACCCCCTTTCTGGTAAAAGTATTCTCAGAAAGTCTGGAAAAAGAAGCTCTTCCAACCACTATGACACAGGGAGTCATCACATTAATTTCAAAACCAGGCAAAGATAGAAAATTACTAGAGAATTGGCATCATATCACACTCTTAAATAATGATTACAAGATATTTGTAAACTATATAGTTAATCCGAATTTTAACAGAAATGTCAAATTCCTGTTTCGGTTAAGGAGTATACAATTGTCTTCGATGCAATTCCTTCTGGAATCAGAATGCTGCTGGGGGGCATTAATGTCCCATGGCCACTGACTCACAACATTGATTTTCTGATACAGCCGTGGGGAGTTTATGCCTTTCCGCGGAGCGCCAGACTAAAAATAAATAAATTAGGGCTTTATACCTTGAAATTAATGGACCTCCGCCGCAATGCAACCAGTTTGCCGGATCTGGTGTGATTCCAGCTTAAGCCTAGCCCCTTGCTTGTGCGGTGCTTTGCCATACGGCACCTTGCCGTAAGGCACCAAAACCAAAAGTTGATGTACCACCGAGGAAGAGCTAATATGTCGCTTTCACCTATGGGTTTAAGGGATTGCATGAAAAGCTTTGACAGGTCAATAGATAGTTTTCTTATTGTCAATGAATACAGAGATGCTGACAGAAATCCCTGGGTCTGGGACACAACTCCACATTTAGGGCCCCCCGCTAAAAAATATGACTGTGCAAAACCAAAATTTGGGCTCCCTCCAGGACTGGGCCCAGGATAAGAATCCCAGCTCTATAATTTAATGTCTATGCCAAGTTATTTAATCATAAAATATACTGTCATAAGTGTGCGGTGTGCTGAAGAAGTAGAGACAAACACAGCGAGTACTGTTCTGTTTTATTTTAGAACATGTGAAGAAATTAACACTTAGGCTGCCTTCAGCCATACATACACTAGGGCAACTTGGAAGCCCAAAACAAAAAACACTGTTAGTTTACAAGACGCACACTCAACCGTATACTAAAATAGTACATCACGGACTGAGTAAGTTTACAATATATACGGCAGATTTAACCTTCCCAGGACTGTAACTCAATGCACCTTGACGTAGCGTTGCACGGATAGTTAGCGGCTGTAGATAATAGGTTAAACCTCCAAAGAATGTAGACTCAGGATACATAACGCCGTGCCAAGTGAAGATGAGTATGCAATGGTCTTAAAGAACTAACAAAAAACGATAACTAAATTTAGGCAGTCACACAAAGATTGGATGCTGACCAACATAGTATCCACTTACAACAAACAATGAAGCACACCTTGTCTGGGCAGAAAAGGAACTAAATATGATACCTGATTAACATCAAACACAAACCAATGAGGATAATTACTAATACCTGACAGGTGTGCTATTCTCTACCTAAGATTCCAAAAGAACATAAAATGGAGACATGAATTTAAATGTCCAGGAAATGGTGCAATAGTCCCATAAACACAGACATTTAGCTTATATATCTACAGTTTATATTTATGTACACATCAATTTTATGCACAACCCCATGCTTGTCCAAATGGGGGTTCTGACATATACTGAACAAAAAAATGAATTCAGCCATTTCAAACTAGTTACTGAGTTACAGTATACAATGGGCTCCAAAATTACTGGCACCACTGACTGGTAATGTACTTTACAAACAATACCTAAAAAAAATAAACAATATAATTATAGAGATAAACTCTAAATACCAACATGTGTGAGAAAAACTGGAACCAACCAAAATCATACAGTTATTTAACAAAAAAGAAATATAACCGAAATCAAGGTTCCATAATTATTGGCACTCCTTATTCAGTACTTATTGTAACCACCTCTGGCAAGTATAACACCATGGAGTCTCTTATTGTTTGACAATGTTAAGGAACACATTTGGAGGGATTTTGGACCGTTACTCTATACAGATCCTTTTACATTTTTGGGTTTACGCTTTAAAAGCCCTCTTCAATTCAGCCCACAGATCTTTGATTGGCTTGAGCACCGGTGACTGAGATGGCCATATCACAGATTGTCAGCCAAAATTGCCTTATTGTTATAATTGTGTTTTAGTTGAAAGGACGAAGACCGTTTGCTAGGAGTGGTGTTAGTTTTTACTTCTTAACACATGACAGAAAATAACAAGAACTTAGGCTGAATTCATCCATACATATACTAGGTCCGACTTTAAAGCCCAAAACAAGAAAAGTTAGATTTCAAGACAAACACTCAACTGTACACTAACATAGTACACCACAGACTGAGTACCCCTGACAATTTCCATGATTTTCATTTATAAATAATTAGTTGTTTTGGATCAGCAATTTCATTTTGATCTATCAAATAACTAAAGGACACAGTCATATTTTAGTAGTGAAATTAGGTTTATTGGATGAACAGAGAATGTGCAATATGCATCATGATGAAATTTGACAGGTGCAAATATTTGGACAGAAATATCACATCAATATTTAGTTGAGGATCCTTTAGCAGAAATAACAGCCTCTAGATGCTAACTATAGCCTGTAATGAGTGTCTGGATTCTGGATGAAGGTATTTTGGATCATTCCTCCTTGCAAAACATCTCCAGTTCAGTTAGGCTTGATGGTTGCCGAGCATGGATTGCCTGAATCTAATCACCCCACAGATTATCAATTTTATTTAGGTCTTTGGACTGGGATGGCCATTCCAGAACATTTCTACTTCCTCTGCATAAATGCCAGAGTAGATTTTGAGCAGTGTTTTGGGTCGTAGTCTTGTTGAAATATCCAGCCCCGGCGTAGCTTCAACTTTGGGTAACACTTTATTTTGAGAGTCCAAAAAGTGTATTTATAGATGCTCTACAGATTATCTGCAGACTATCAACAACATTTTAACAAAGTATCACTAACCCTAACTCTAATCCTAACCTTAACCATTCCCCTACTGTTAACCCTAACCTTAACCATTACCCTAAAACAAATTCTAAACTTACCCCTACCCTTAAACTACACAATTAGTTGCTTATCAACAGAAAGATTGTTGATAGTTTGTTGATAGTCATCCCATCAACAAACTATCTGTATATCACCTACAGATGGAATTTCGGACTCTCCAAATAAAGTGTAACCCAACTTGGTAACTGATTCCTCTACATTATTCTCAAGTATTTGTTACTATTGAATGGAATCAATGCGACCCTCAACTTTAACAAGATTCCCAGTACCAGCACTGGCCACACAATCCCACAGCATGAGAGGACCTCCACAAAATTTTACTGTGGGTAGCAAGTGTTTGTCTTGGAACACTGTCTTCTTTTGCCGACAGGCATAACGCCCCTTGTTAAGACCAAATATAACCATCTTTGTTTCATCAGTCCACAGCACCTTCTTCCAAAATGAAGCTGGCTTGTCCAAATGTGCATTTGTATACCTCAAGCAACTCTGTTTGTGGCGTGTGTGCAGAAAAGGCTTCTTCCGCATCACTCTCCTGTACAGCTTCTCCAAAATGCGCTGAATTGTTGAATGATGCACAGTGACACCATCTGCAGCAAGATGATATTGTTCATCTTTGAAGGTGGTCTGTGGGCTGTTTTTGACTGTTCTTACCATTCTTCGCTTTTGACTCCCATATTTTACTTGGCCTGCCTCTTCTGGCCTTAACAAGAACTGTGCCTGTGGTCTTCCATTTCCTCACTATGTTCCTCATAGTGGACACTGACAGCTTAAATCTCTGTGATAGATATTTGTAGCCTTCCACTACACCATAATGTTAATCTTTGTTTTCAGGTCATTTGAAAGGTGTTTTGAGGCCCCCATGTTGCCACTCTTCAGAGGAGTGTCAAAGAGAACAGCAACTTGCAATTGGCCACCTTAAATGCCTTTTCTCATGACTTGGTGCCCCTTTCTATGAGGTTCTAGGCTTAATGAGCTCACCAAACCGATTGTGTGTTCCAATTCAGTTGCTAATCAGTGCTAAGTAGTTACAGGTATGCAAATCAACAAGGGTGCCCAAATTTATGTACCTGTCTAATTTCATTTTGATGCATATTGCACATTTTCTGTTAATCCAATGAACCTCATTTCACTACCGAAATATTACTGTGTCCTTTAGTTATTTGATAGATCAAAATGTAGTGGATTTTTAGATGTTTTGTAGTGGATTTTTAGACTGATTATAGAAGCTGTCTAAGAACTACCAGCCTCTCACACTCTTGACGACTGCCGGAGTGAGACCCAGAAGGAAGGGGGGCCAAACCCCCACTAAGGGTGGTCAAACAAGAAGCTGAGATCTTAACATTATACTGTATATCATGATATTTCACTTTGGGGCTTGCTGGATCATCCCATAAAGGGAATTTTGGGTTTACTACATGCAAAGCTATATGATTTTCTCCACAGAGCGACTAGAATAGATTAATGCTATTTTTCTATAGTGAAGCATAGTGAAATGTTGTAACCCAGTCCTTTGTTACAGCCCGGATAGCGCCGCCAAGGCGACGCATAATCTAAATGTACTCTTTTGTTCTCCAATTCCAGCCAGTGAACTGATCTCTATTTCGTATGCAGCGAGAGTTGTGGGCGTCCCCTCTCGAGGGGAAATATAAGTTTTTTTTTAAGGTTCAACGGATGAGATTTCTTTAACGACTCTCCTGGCCCACGTCAGTGCGTGCCATAGCAAATGTGTTGAATAAATGTTGTATAATAGACTGAACCGTATAAGACATGCTTAGATCGTAGATCATAGTTTAGAAGTTTAGACGTCATGTAATCCTTGATATTGTATTGTATAATTCAGTGTCCGGTTAAAGCGTGTACTTCGATGCCCTTTATCTGGAATTAAATGTTATTCTCTTTACTAAGTTCTGTCCGTCTGACGTTCTAATCATTTCCCAGAACATTAATGGGAACATAAGCTATCTTGTTGCGGCCTGCTCTATGTTTCAGCCTTTATCACGCACCCAGTTCAAGCTACGCACTGTTTTCTGAGTATCGCGGGTAGCGATTAAGTTTTCCCGGGTCACTCTAGTTTTTCATTCCGTAGCTGTTTAAACACACGGATAAATGATCATTATGAGGTCAGATAGTTAGATAGGAAATATCAACCACGTCTATTCTATCAATCCTCTATACGCATTTATTAAGCATTTCTCCGTTCTCAACTCAGACTATTGCAACAGGGGAGAAAAGGAAATATATTAATCATTAATGCTTTAACTTCATAGGTGCACATTAATTGTATCCTTTTACCTCCTTACTACAAATTGAAAATGTTGAACTCAATTATTTATAAATGAAAATCATGGAAATTGTCACTGGTGCCTAAATTTTATTTTAAAAGATTTAACCTTCTCAAGACAATAACTCACTGCACCATGATGTAGTGTGACAGATAATTAGTTGCTGTAGATAATTAAGTAAACCTCCACAGAATGTAGACTAAGGGCACATAATGTTGTGCCTAGTGAAAATGAGTACTCATAGGTCTTGAATACGAACAAAACGCTACATAGACAGAGGTTACCACTCTCAATGAGGCGCACCACGTTCTAGAACACCGTAATGCTTTATAGCCTACTTGGTTACTAACTACCTACCAGTGTGACAATAATCAGGTCTAGTCAACCATTCTTGTGTGTAATGATGATCTACCCAGTAGTAACTGGCTACATAATGTGATGTGCCAAACACAAAAAAACACATTCCATCTTCAAATAGTCTATACATTTATATATACAGTTCAGTCTTATGCAACAACATTCATAATTATTTTTCAAATGTTGTGACACATAAAATGGGTGGAATTCATTTCTGCCATCAATTTTGACCAGTGCCCCTGGACCTCTGGAATTAAAACAGCCTCAAAACATCACTGAAACACCACCATATTTCACCGTAGGTATGAGGTGCCTCTCCTTCTATGTATCTGACCAAAACGTTCAATTTTCGTCGCATCTGACTAAAGCACCTTCTTCCATTCATAATTTAAATGACGTTTGGCAAACTCCAAGCACTTGCTTGTGTGTCTTAGGGTCAGAAAGGGTTTTATTCTGGCAACCCTTCAATAGTTGTGGAGCATAGTTGTGGAGGTAATGTCTGATGGTGCTTTTTGAAACCTGGTGACCCCAAGATGCCACCAAGGCCTGCAATTCTTTCACAGTGATTATTGGGGATTTTGTTGCTTCTCTCACCATCCTCCTCCCTATCATGGGGGGCAAAATGCATTTGTGTCATCTGCCCGTGAGGTTTTCAACTGTGCCATATCTTTTGAATTTTTAATAATTTCCACAACATTGCTCACTGGTATATTCAATCATTTGTTGATAATCTTGTAGCCATTACCCGATCAATGAATGTCTATGACCATCTGTCTCTTTTGATCTGCCAGTTCTTTTTAGTTTTCTTCATGGTGTTGGATGACAAAAGGATATTGCATGTGTGTTACCACATTTATTACCCTAGTGGAACCGAAAGTTATGTAATGACTCAATATATTTCCTTAAGGTTTAGATTAACTTAAATAAGTGTATTTTAATTCCTTGTTTACTTTTGGTAGATGTTAATTACAATAACCTTTAAGGGTGCCATTGATTGTGAAGAAAAAGTTAGGATATTGATTTTTTTGTTTAATCAATGAATTATTTTTGTTGGTTCCATTGACACATTAATAAAGTACAGTATTTCTCACATGTTGGTGTTTTTTTACAGTATTGTTTGTGCATTTCCAGTCAGGGGTGCCAGAAATGTTGGAGCCCACGGTTTGTGCTTCATTGTCGGCGTGTACTTGTTCTGGCTCCATGTCAAATTTGCACTATAAACATTTTTTTAATATAACAGACCCTATTGCACAATTATCCATAAGAAGTTTGTTCTCAGTTAGAATCGTTTTTGTGTAATAGTGCAATTTGCATATGCAATCTATAGTTAGTTAAATGGGAGATAGGTTCCTGTTTTTGTGTTGCTGGCTATAATGCCTCAAGTGCTGGAGGATATAAGACTGTTTTTGGATAAAATACATCCCAGTGAACATTTTTTCATAGCATGTGTTTTGGCCTGAGCAATAGTTTTGTTCTCATGAGACAATTTAATACAAATGTGCATACAGCCTTATAAAAGCCTTATAAAAAAGTTATTAAAAATATTTAACGTGCATTAAGCAAGCACACAATAAAATGTCATGCATTGGAAGAGTGCTATTATTTAGAAAAAAATAAATCTGTGTTGTGTTGCTGAAAGAATGGACATCATTTTTTTCGAGAGGCAGTGGCAACAAAAACTGTCCTGTCTGTAGTGTCCCGTACACTGTCCTGTGACTCCCAGACACTGTCTTGTGACTCTCATACTGTTCCGGGACAGTCAGACACTAGTCTGTAACTCCCATGACTGTCAAAATCTATTTGAACTAATTGTTACATAAAGGTGCAATGCTAACTTTTATTTTCTGTATGTATATATACAGTGGGCTCCAAAATGCATAGAAATGCACAATAGCTACTGTAAAATAACAAAAAATAAAAAAATAAAAGATTTGAGAACATGAATGGCATATTCATCACCAACAGAATTATTTCTGTTAAAATATTTAATGAAACTGACAAATAATAACTGAGATATGCAATACTATATAATACCAGACTATTCTATTAATAGTGATAAAAGATAGTCATCATTGATTTATATGATATTTACAAGATGTATTTGTTTTTTCGTGTTGGTGAATTTGAGTTCAGGAACGTTTGGGTGTTTAGCAGTTTGAATACTGTGGGTAAAATGGACATTGAGAGACTTTAAAGGGCCGGTTCCAGGGACACAGATTAAGCTAGTCTTGGACTAAACCAGGGGTGGGCAACTATTTTTGCTTCAGTGCCACATTGAGCTTTTGAAACCAAGTGAAGGGCTGCATTTTATAGCAATGCATGAACAATAGGAAATATTATTTATTAAATGAACCATGCCCCCTAAACAGTTACGAACGTATCCTACAGAAAATAAATGTTTTGTTTTGTAACACCATTTCCTTGTATGACTTCTCAGAATTTAATCACTACTAATTGTCAAGGTCTAAGTTCGCCTGGCACTATGTTGATATTTTGGATTCTGAAATGGTCACAATTTGTCCTACAGTAAAGTGCCTTATATTGTGACATGTTTCATGCATGATGCCAAAAATATAAAAAATTGTATGTTTAATTTTTTTGTTAATTATTGTAAAATACTTGTAATCCATGATGAACATCACTGTAAAATCAATATTGGCGTGCCCCCAGGTCTTGAGAACCAGTGTGACTAAGTTTGGGGGACATATAAATAAGTAAATTAAACACTGTATGTATAGTGGCCTACATATATTTCCTATTTCCTGTGCGTTTTTAAAAACCCAGCTATCCTGAACCCAGCCAAAAAAAAAACTGTTTTAGTGCAGAGTGATGTCCTACCTCCTTGCAGAATTTTTATTTCATAATTTTCACTTCCTAATTCCTGTCTGTAATGTGTTTAGTAAAAAAGACGAAAGTCAAAAAAACATGACAGACTTTGAGGCGCGATAAACCCACATGGACAAGCCACCACTCATTCTTTTCGTCTGATTGTCTTCTTTCCAACAGTAACAAGATACATTCGCGCTTGACGCTCTAGAGCGTCGGGAGACTGTGGAGGGTTTTAGAACGCCTCGTGGGCCAGATCAAAGGACCCGGCGGGCCGCATCTGGCCCGCGGGCCGTAATTGGCCCACCCCTGAACTAAACAATCAAACTCAATGGAAATATTTATTAAGTCTGATGTTTTAATCGAGGATTAGGCTTAATCTGTGTCCAAAGAGTTCAGAAGTCAGTTACGAAATTCGGATCCCCACACTAGCAATTTCGGCATTATTCGCATTCACTCGGCTCCTCTGTTTTGTAACGCTCAACTGTTCGCTGTTTTGTTGTAGGAAGTATACTATTATTGTAAAGTAGGTCATAGAGGACGCACTGATATTAGGTTCTAGCCAGCGGAAACAATACTTCTAGACTAAACACAACCCATCCGGTAAAGGATGAGGAATATTGACTGCTTTCCCTTCAGATAAGTTATTTCCGGGGGTTAAATACTGTAATGCATTTTGCCGATTTCGCTGCAGGATCCATTGCAGGTAGGGAACCACTTCGTGGGATCTTAACCCGTTGTCGAAACCCATGGAAATGCATGTTTCATAATGCGATTTTGTGGTTTCGTTTGTTACGTGCTTTTTATTATTTTTACATTAGCAGTCGACCCTCACAAATAACATAGTCGTTTTAAAGTTGCATTGCATGTGCTTGGGGGTTTCTCATGTGTTCCACGCATGTGCGATTTGGTTTCACGGAGTGCAGTGTTGCCATGTCCGCGGTTTTCTAGCCAGATTGGGCTATTTTTAAACAACCACATCTGCAGCAATTTCCTTTAAATAAATAAATGTGAACTATGCTGTATGGTCCAGCCTGTGCCAGGTATGAGAGGAGCTACTGCATGGTGTGTATGAAAGAGAGGGAGAGTAGTCAATGACAGTATATGAAATTAAGAGAATAGGGTAAAAAAATCACATTTATATGTACATTGTGGAAAAAAGTATTGGATGTTTTACTCCGTGGCAAAGTAAACAAATTGGGCTAGTTTTAAGGCATTTTGGGCTGTTT